>PVJX010010990.1:9490-55166 GCA_004027295.1 Dolichotis patagonum | reverse complement strand
AACTTACAGTGCTTAGTAAAGACTGCTGGCAAGTCTCTTGACTTTAGTCTTTTAGGAATTTTTGAAGATTTGTGTATGAGTAGTATTTTTTGTTGTGATTGCCTTTATATACATCCCTGTATTTAGAGATTTGCATATCTGCTTCTTTTTATAGGTTGCAACAGATTTGAAGTTACTCTAGAAAAATCCAATAAGAACTTCTCCAAAAAGATTCAGCAGGTAAGGAGTGATGATGGGTGCTACAAGCATATTTGACTTTATGACATCCTGCTGTATTAGTCTGCCTTTCGTTACTATAATGAAATACCTGATACAGCCTACTTTATAAAGGAAAAAGATTTGTTTAGCTCACATTCTGGAGGTTTAAGGGCCTGGCACCAGCATCAGCCCTTCTCCGATAAGGCCTCCTTGCATGAGCACAGAAGGAGAGATCCTATCTCCAGACAGGCAGCCAGAGACTGTTCTTTTGTAACAAGCTTCGTGAGTCTAATGTAAGGGTTGCATGACAACTGTGTTAGTCACTTCTGAGGGTCCATTTCCAACAATCTCAGCACTTCCTCCAAGCTCCATCTTCTAATATCACCACACTGGAGATCAAGGTGACCAACACCTGATACAATCAAATCATACCTAAGCTAGAACTTTGATGTTACTTATGAACTCTTTGAATCCTCTGCTCTCTGTCCTTCTATTCATGTGGGATTCTCTGTCCATATATCATACACCTAAATCCTCTTTCATAACAGAAATTGTGGTTACACAAAAATGAGTCAGACTCCTGTAACTGGTTAGGCTCTTTAGTCCCTTAGCACTGTTGTTAAGTGAACATTTGCTAAACCTTGTCTAGAATGTTTAATTTTGTCTAATTTGCTATTTTCTAGATCCATGTGGTTTCCCAGTTTAAGATTCTGGTCAGCTTGTTAGGTAAGAAAAGGGGTTGCATTTGTATTTCGGTGCTAAAAGTAAAAAACTGACCTAATTAACCATTTCATGGTTAATTTGATAGTGATTAATTTTAAAATGAATTGGTATGTTCCAAAGCAGATATAGCCTACTGGTAATAAAGACAGCATCTACCATAAACATGAACTGTGTTTTGCAAGGATTCTCATTTCGTTCATTCAGTGATCAATCAATTGTCGTGTTTATTGAAAAGAGCTGTGTCCAAAGCTTAAACTAGACATTGGCAATAACAAGTTTAATGAGATATTGTAGAATATGAGGACTGAAGTAACAGAAAGTAATAATAATACAAAGCCCCTCAAATTCAAAGACCCAATCCAAAAATGGGCATCTGAAATGAATATGCATTTCTCAGATGAACAAATACAAATGACAAATAAATACACGAAAGAATGTTCAACATCATTGGACATTTGAGAAGTGCAAATTAAAACAACACTGATATTCCATCTCACCCCAGAAACAATGGCTGTCATCAAAAAAATCATCCAATAACAAATGCTGGTGTGGCTGTGGGGAAAAGGGAACCCTTTTCTACTGCTGGTGGGAATGTAAACTGGTACAACCACTGTGGAAGTAAGTGTGGAGACGCCTCAAAAAACTAGAATTGCAGGTCCCATTTGACCCAGCAATTCCCTTTCTGGATATTTTTTCAGAAGAACTGAAAACATCATACCATAGTGATATATGTGTACCAGTGATATATGTGCAGCATAGCTTGTAATAACTAAATCTTAGAAACAACACAAATGCCCATCAACCGAGGAATGGGTAAAAAAGACATGGTATTTTTATACAGTGGAGTACTACTCAGCCGTGAAGAAGGATAAACTCAAGGTTTTTATAGGTAAATGGATGCAACTAGAGACTGTACTCCAAAGTGAAATAAATCACACTTTCATGTGTAAGCATTGTATTTTCTCCCTAGTGTAAGAAACTGAAAGAGTAAATAAGATCCGAAAAGTACAATAGATGTGAAAGAGAAAGAAAGTACTCAAAAGAAAGAACAACTGGGATGGGAGAAAGGAGAAAAGAATAAAGAGAGGTGGGGAAAAAAAAAAATATATATATACACACACACACACACACACACACACACACACACACAAGATAGCAAAGACAATTGTACTAGTCGTGGTATTAGTTTATTGAAAGGAACTTATGTTGCTTGATCAGTTTTGTTTGCCTATATTTGATAATCTGAGCAACTATTTTGAAGACAACAATATACAATATAATCATTGGTAATTTCCTATCTTGTTTTGAAATTCTGTATCGTTTTTAAAATTCTCTTTAAATAAAAAATGCAGTTGTCAAAAAATTATAATAATACAAAGTAGTAAGTGACAGTGGAAATTTATAAAATGTATTATGGGGCCAGGTATGGTGGTAGTTTCCTATAATTGCATTGGGAAACTGAGGCAGAAGAAATACAAAGATGAAGCCCATCTCTGACTTAAACTTAGCAAAACCCAATGCTACTAATGTGAGGAACTGTATTGTTTAGTGGCTTATTAGGATTTCCCCAGGAAGAGAAGTAGGCTGAACATCACAGTCAGAAGGAACAAACTTGTGCAAGCCCTCGCAACATGGCTACATGGCAAATGGCTCATTGTTGGTGGGCTTAGGATGTGACAGAGTGACAAGCTATCAGGTGAGAGGCAGGTGGGATCAGACTGTTCAGAGATATGTAAAGGGCCATGGTTTCATGGAAGCAGCCAGCAAGGCCTTTTCTTGACTAGAAAAGGACTAGAAACCTGCCTCATACTCTGCATATTTCAGCTCAGGGCCCCACACTTAGTATCTGGGGCTAAGGATGCACATTTAAGGCAACTGAACCCTTATGGCTGAAACTAGATAGGAGGCCAGGGTGGAATCATTGCTGTCTCTGTGGTCCATAGTTTGCTTCTTGAGGTCTCAGTTACTTATGGTCAGCTGTGAGTTCAAAAGAAGGGTGGCCAGGGCAGTGCAAAAAGATATTTTGAGAGACAGATACTATAGTCACATAAGCTTTTTATTACAGTATAATTGTTTAATTTTATTACAGTTTAATGTATTTCATTTGTTTTATTTTGTTTTACATTTCTTACTGTGTGTAATTTATAACTATCATAGGTATGTGTAGGAAAAACATTTATATATATATGATTCATTACTATCCCAACTCAGCATCTGCTGGGGGTTTTGGAACTAAGTAGTCTAAGAGGGTACTGCTGTATTACAGTGTTAACTTGGCTTGAATGAAATCCTTGTCATGTGTTCATAAAAAAATCCACAGATTGGGCTAGCTCAGCAACACAAGTGCCTGCCAGGCAAGTGCAAGGTTGTGAGTTCAATTCCCAGTACCAAACAAACAAACAAAAAACAGCAGCCTAAAATCTACAGATTTCCTTTTCCTAATATAAGTAGCTTTGGAAATTATTTGTTGTGCATCTACTGCATCACAAATTTCCAAGCCTAAGTAGGGCAAGGTATAACATGCTTTGGACATGAAAGAGCTCTTCTCAAATCAGCCCATCAGAACATCCAAGCTGAGAAGAGCAGGTAACTTCTGAAATGAATAGGCTGGTGACAAACCAGAATAAATCCTCATTAGTGAAACTGAAGCTACGTCTTGAACCAGCAACTGCCATTTGGTGGCCTTAGGTATTAAATAGCTGTTATGTTTTTCATCTTTAATGTGGCTGTACTAGAGAAGGATGGTCATTTATAGTGACATTTTACCTCCTTCCAAACAGAAAACAACATTTATGTCCATGATCTGTTAACATTTCAACAAATCACTACAGTCTCAAAGGCAAAGGGAGCATCGCTGTTCACCTGTGACCTCCATGTGAGTACATGCAGGAAAAGCATGGCGTCGTGCTTGTGTCTGTGCAGTCTTCTCTGCCTTTGCACCATTCTGTGGGGAAATGGAATTGGTGAGCTCAGGCCACAAGAGTCGGAAGAGAAACGTTAGGGTTGGGATTATCATGGAGAGATTTCCCTCATAGTGCATGGTGCGAAGTTGAGATATTTGCATTCCCTGTGTGTTTAAATTAGAAAGCCAGAAGTCTGAATGTGATAATTACTCATTCAACTCTCATAGAAGCCCTTGCCATGGATAGGGAAAGCAAGAGTGTGACAGTATAATGAACATAATTATGACATTAAATTGATTTGTTCTAAACAGATCACTGAGGGGAGTCTTTATTGTTCAAGCTTGACATCTCCTTATTTTTGCTGATTCATCATTCTTACAATCTTCAGAATCTGCCTCACACCCCTAACCATGATCTCTTCAACATGTGTGCTTCACTCTGATGTTGTGTTTTTTTGTCTTTTTAAAATTTATTTTATTGGCACCTTTTAGATGTACATGTACCTTTCATCATAAGGACTTTGTACCTGTACATGATACATCTTAATTTTTTTTTCTCATTTCCCTCCTCTCCCTTCTCCCTTGATACTGCATTGTGTTATCTTAGGATTTTCTTTTCCTAACTCTTTTAAAGCGGTAAAGCTTGGTGTGGCACATCTCTATAATCCCAGCATTTGGGAGGCTGAGGCAGGAGGATTGCCATGTTTGAGGCCAGCTTTTGCTGCATAGTGAGTTCAAGGCCAGCCTGACCTACATAGTGAGACCCTATCTCAAACACATACCCCCAAATAAAAAATAAAATAAATGGGTGAGAGTAGGCCTGGGATCGCTGGCATATGCTGATCCTTGTCTCACTCATGATAGTCATGAGTGAGAGACATTTAAGAAAAGAGGAAGCAGTTGTGTAGGTTAAGGCCTGCCCTGGGATTTCCCATGTGCTGCTAGGATCTTTGGCTAGTGGGACTTGGGGATGAAGTGCTCTGAGTTGCTGGGGACATTTAGAATAACAGTGGGGTTCTCTCCAGCTTTGCCGGCAGCATGGCTCTGTGCTACAGGGGATTTTCAGCGTAATTGCCATTTCAAGGTAGAAAATCTCTGATGTAGTTGTCAGCAAGTTACAGAGTCATCCTGTGCACGTCCTTATTTGCTCTTGGTATCTCTTCCCAGCACACAGAGACTGGAGAGGAGGTGTTGCGGATGTGTGTGGCAGTAAAAAAGAAACTGCAGCTCTATTTCTGGAAGGACCGGGAGTTTCATGAACTGCAGGTGAAGCCCACTGTTAACGAGTCCCTGGCTTAGGTGGAGCTGCTGCTGTGGACCTATAGTTTGAAAGACTTCCCTTGGTTCTGGTGGAGTTTAGGACCCCAGCTTACAGTCTCCCCACCCGAATACTCGGGTATAAAGTAGTTGAGAGCTTGTCCATGTCCACTTGTGATACATAATTCTATAGCATTGTACAGATTAGTGTATTCCAAAGTGGCTTTACCTTCCCCAAGTGCACTTTGCCCCACTGTTGGGTGACTTCTATTTTTATTATGCATGGTTTCCTGGTAGTGTGCTAGGAAAATTGTGTCCAGATGAAGGTGAGGGTTATTTTTGCAGAACAGAAGTGAAATAACAGGTCGTAAGTTTTGTTTTCTTTATTTTTTTCTTGTTTTATTTTAATGTCTTTTCAACTATATTTCTGTTCTTTCTTTTCAGGGGGATTTCAGTGTATCAGATGTGCCCAAGTCTATGGCCTGGTGTGAAAATTCTATCTGCGTAGGTTTCAAGAGAGACTACTACCTAATACGGGTAAACCTTATGATTTTACGAATATCATCTGTTTACCTTGGGAAAGATAATTATGTACTTCTGAACTAGTAAGTCAGGAAAACCAACATAATATAGAGCTTTTGGCATATCAGGGTTTTAGTTTGTATGTTTGTTTAGTGCTGTTAGGATTTTTCACAAATAAAATGTCTTGAGTAATTTAAGCCAAGCAATGTCTGCTCTTTGTTCTCTACATAATGGTTATTTGTAGCATACATCTAATTATTAGGACCACGATCATTAGAGCTGCTCACATTTGACCTGCTGTCCTCATTCACTTAAGTATTTACAGCTTTGAATTGCCTACCTCCCCAGTCTCTTAGTATAATTGTTTTAAAACTTATTTTTTGAGCTGGGCATGGTTGCACATACCTATAGTCCCAGCACATGGGAAGGATCATTGTGAGATTGGGAATCCTACAAAGCAAAACCCTATCTCAAATTTTTTTCACTGTTTTCTTACATTTCAGAAGCTACATATATGTATTATTTTAAAAATAACAAAATCTAGATAAGGAAATAAAGGAAGTATAAATCATGTGGAATTCCCCTTTCAGAAATACAGTGCGGTGTCAGTTCATGAATATAATTTGTTCTTTGATTTTGGAAAAGATGGCCACATTTGTGTTTGGGTGGGAAAGGGGACTGGATCATGTTTGTTACCCAGTTCAGTGTTTGCAAACAAAAACAAAATTTTGCCAAATGCTTCTGTTTGTGAACCATATTGTTTGCCTCTGTTTGTTTGTTTTTGTTTTTGGTATCAGGAATTGGACTCATGACCTCATGCTTGCCAGGCAGGCACTTATGCTGCTGAACTAAATCTCTGGTATGAGCCATATTGTTTGCAAACAAAAGTGCTTGTGAGTTAAGGTACCACTGTAGTCACTGAGGGATGAGAATGCATCTCAGTGGTAAAGTACTTTCCTGGCATGCACAAGGCCTTGGGTTCAGTTCTCCAATACTGCAAAATTAAATAAATAAAAAAGGAGAAATTTTTAAGGTTTTTGGTTTATGGGCTTCTATCCTTTTTATGAAGATGCCATGTATATTAGTCATTTTTCATTGCTGGGACAAAGTACTTGACATGTATGACTTATAAGAGGCAAGGTTTATTTTGTCTTAAGGTTTCAGAGGGTTCAGTACACAGTTGATTGGCTCTGCAGCAGACATGGCTTGGCAAAAAGGTCTGGGAGAGGAAAGCAGCTCAATACGTGGTAGTTACGAAGCTGAGAGAGAGGGGCCATGGACAAGAATACTACATACCCTTCCAAGTTGCACCCCAGTGACCACCTCCTCCAACAGGTTCTACCTCTTAATGGCACATTTAACTGAGTGTTACAAGTAGTGAATCATAGATGAACGTGTTTAGAGCTCCTATAATCCATTCCCTTTAAACAAGCAACACTTCTGAACACATGAGACTTTAGGTGGACATTCTAAATCTAGATCATAGCTTCATGTTATACACATTGTTTTATAGTTTGCTTTTTTTCTTAATTTAAATAGTAAAGATGCACAACATTTTTTCCCTCCAGTATGTGTACTCTATGTAGAAAATATTGCTGTACCATTCATCTCATAGAATAACCTAAATCACTTTGCTTTACTCACTTTTATTGATCCAGACTTGCCAATTCTAGAAGCCTTTCTTCCTACTTCCTAATGTGTGAGTTCTTCATTGTTTATTAATATAGTTGTTCCATAGTTTATTTTGAAAACATCCTATCAGCATTAGAGTTACAAATCCCTGGAGAAATCACTCCTGCGAAGCAGTCTGTTAGCAACAAGGCATAGAGGTGCAAAGAGGGATCTGTGAGAGTAGGGGACTGAACCGGAAGTTGGAGGAGGCTCAGTCCTCTGACATTTTTGTTTGTATATATGCTGAGCTACATCCCCAGCCTCCTTTACCTTCTTGAGAGTGCAGCATTCTAAGAGTAGGAAATCTTGCTTCAATTAAAAAATTACTTACTTTATTGACATGCATTAAAATTCATTCTTTTTGGTGTACAACTCTGGGTTTTAACCAGTGTCTATACTTGTACAATACCACAGTCAAAACTCGAAACTATCCCATCATCCCCAAATTCCTTCACCCTGCCCCTTTGAAGTCAGCCCCATGTTTGTCCAGCTCCCAAAACTTTGGTAACTACTAATTTGTTCTTTGAATCTAGGTACTTTTGCTTAGTATAATACATTCGACATTCACTTTACATGACAATAGCTTTTTTTTAAGTGGCTTAGTCCTGTTCTGTTTTATAAATGTGCTAGAGTGTTTATCCACTCATCAGTTGCAGATGAAGTTGTTTCTGATTTTTGGCAATTACAATGAAGCTGCTATAAACATTTTCATTCGGATGCTTGCATAAATGAATTTGCATTTCCTTTGGGTAAATGTCCAGAAGTGGGTTGCTGGGTCATATGGTAAATTTATGTTTAATTTTACAAGAAACCAACAAACAAAGTAGTTGTGCCTCTGCCAGCAGTGTATGGCAGCTTAGGTGCCCTGTACTTCCTGGCACCTGGCATCATACTTTTTTCTGTATTAGAGCACTAGTCTTACAGTACTATAAAGGTTGTCATAACAAACAGTGTAAGATACTTATGTCAAAAAAAGAATGTTACTGGCCTCCCTAGGTGTGGGGTTTTGCCTGGTCATTTCCAGACCGTTCTTGCCTCTGGCCAGGGAAAGCTGAGTGACTCACTCTGTGTCTTGCTGTAGGTGGATGGAAAGGGGTCTGTCAAAGAGCTCTTTCCAACAGGAAAACAGCTGGAGCCCTTAGTCGCCCCTCTGGCAGATGGAAAAGTGGCTGTGGGTCAGGATGATCTCACCGTGGTGCTCAATGAAGAGGGGATCTGCACCCAGAAATGTGCCCTGAACTGGACAGACATCCCAGTGGCCATGGGTGAGACCAGCGGTCACTGCCGTTTCCCTTTTGGGCTGGGATTTTGTCGCCCCTGTGTAATGCAGTCCCATCCAAGCTCTAGCAGATTGTGTTGCCCTGTGTTGTTCACTCTCCGATCCTTTCACACACATAGGTGATGTTTCAGGGCCTTTAAAAACAGGGCAGTCTAGTTTTTGCATGAAGCTGAGTTTTGCTCAAGAGGGGAAAAATGGAGATAGAAATGTACATTTCAGGAAGTGCTTGTCTGCTGTTATTTTTACTTCTTATCTCCTTTTCTTCTGTCTTTGTAATGGTTTTATTGTGTCCCCTGTCACACTTGTCTATATGTGGAAGTTAGTGAAAATTCCTCATTTATTCCTATGATTTATATAACTTCATTTGATGTCACGGTTATTGCTGCCATTGTTTTTATAGCTTAGACACACAGACTGCAGTTAGCTGACCATCTCTGGCCTGGGTATCAAGTGTTTCTGCTGCTCTGCTTGCCTCAGGTACCCACCTCTGAGGAGGTGTTGGCAGTGAAGCATCTGCCCACCTTGTTTTTCTTTTCTTTTTCAGGGTGGGGTGGGGAAGGGGACAGGGTCTCCCTATGTGTTTCAGGCTGGCCTTGAACTCACTGTGTACCCCAGGCTGGCCTCAAACTTGTGGTGATCCTCCTGCCTCAGCCTCCCAAGTACTGGAATTACAGGTGTGCACTATCATACCCAGTTTCAGCATCTGCCTACTTCTGCAGCAGTTTCTTGGCAGCCAGAAATATGAGCACTTGATAACGAGTTCCTGCTGTGGAGCAGGGCACACAGACCTGCCTTGGGTCTGGAAAGACTCTAGTTTTAGAAAAAGGGATGATACCCCAGAAAAAGAGGCAGAACCCCTGCTTCAGGTGTTCATTTGGATGCATCAGTCTTCAGCAGAGGAAAGTTCACCATTTTAACTAGAAAGTGTCACTGCATATCCAAATCTGGACTAGGACAAGTAGGAAGTCTGTACAGATTACTGGCTGTAATCCCAGTACTTGGGAGGCTGAGGCAGGAGGATTACCACAATGCACCTCCCTTGCATTAGAGGCAGGAAGAATAGATGGAAAAGTGAGTGAAAGTGCAGAAGCTGTGTTGATTTGTGGGAAGCCGCTGCCAGGACTAAGGTGCTAACACAATGGTCTATGGGATGGAGGAGTAGGGTGGGGTCCAGGAAGCCAGAGGGTTCCTCAGTGGTAGTGGTCTTGATAAAGGCATTGTGTTCTGCTGATGATTAGAGATGTGTAGACCAGAATGATGGTGTTTTTAGAAGGCCCAACTTTGGGAGCTGAGAGGTTCTTGGAGGCTTCCTCGTGTCCCAGGGAGCCTTGGCTGCTCTTCAGGTGAAGCAGCTTGGCAGATGAGATGAAGACCCATAAAACAATGTTTGAAGTGTGTCTGATTCCCCAAGATGGGAGGTCCTGTTTTAAAGCCTTTGCTGGTGCCACAGTGTCTTCCACAGTCTGTGCCTTAATTTCCGGGGCCATGTCCTGAGACCTGTCCTCGGGAGTCCTCTGGGCCACGTAGGGTTAGCCACTTCTCTGGCTTTCCATGCCCCTGTTTCTGAGACAGCGCTGTCCCGGCGCCCGCCCGTCACACTGACCATTGTGAATGTCACCTCCTCTGGCTACTTATATAAGCGGCTCAGATTTAAAAAGGATGAAGAAACTTTGCATATTTATACAAGTTAACACTAAAGAAAATTATACTAACTTTTCAAAGTGAGGCTGGCATAAAAAGAGGAAAAAAAACAAAACAGTGAGACAACATGCCTTTAGGGCCAGGTTTGTAGCTCAGTGGTACAGCGCCTCCCTGGCAAGGATGAAGCCCTGAAACTGGGTTTGATTCCTGTTATCAAACACAAAACAAAACAACCTTGTCTTTAAATTCTCTTTTAATTTTGTTAAGGTGAAAAGTATCAGCATAATAGCAAGAGCAATAAAAATGATGGAAATATGTAGACCCTAAATAACTAATTTGTTAGTTTCCTTTTAGCTTTGAGATCTTATATTATTCAGAGTATATATTGCAAATGTAATAGGAAAAACTTTACCAGAAAACAGATAATTAGAAATAAAAATTCATAGCAAGTGAGATATACTAGGAAACTAATGGGATTATGTGTTTCTGTTTTTTTGGGGGGGGTTGTTTTGTTTTGGAGACAGGATCTTGCTATGTGGTACAGGCTGACCTTGAACTCACTCTGTGTAGCCTAGATGGGTCTCAAACTCATACCAATCATCCTGTCTCAGCCTCCCAAGTGCTGGGATTATAGGTGTGTGCCACCATACTTGGCAGAATACAGTATTTTTTTTTTTTTATTGGTACTGGGGATTGAACTCATGACCGCATGCTTGCAAGGCAGGCACATATGCCACTGAGCTAAATCCCCAGCCCTACAGTATATTCTTGAAAGTTAAATTTCTGTGTAATTATGCCACCTAGTGGTTTGCTTTTTACTAATTTTTTTACATTCAAACTATTTTTACTATGGTGAAAAACATTTAACAACATTGATCATCGTAACCATTTTTAAATGCAGTAATGTTACATGTATTTTTTATATTGTTGTGCAACAGATTTTTTGAACTTTTTCATCTTGGATAACAGCAGCTCTTATATCTATCCTGCTTTCCATTTCTATGAATTTGACTCTTGTAGATACCTTCTATAAGTGGCATCAATCAGTGGCTGTCTTTGTGTGTGACCTGACCTCTCACTTAACATCATGTCCTCAAGATTTGTCTAGGTTGTATCATCTGACAAAATTTTCTTCCTTTTCAAGGCTGAATGATACTCCATTCTGTGTAGATATCATATTTTGTCTGTCCATACACACTTGGTTGCATTCACCTATGGCTCCTGAATAATGTTGCTATTGACATAAATATACAAATATCCCTTTCGTGCTCAATTCTTTTGGCTCTATCAGAAGAGGGATTGCTGGAGCCTTTGGTAATGTGATCTATAATTTTCTGAGGAACCATCATGCTGTTTCTTACAGCTGCTTCTCCATTTTACATTCCCATTGATGGGTACAAAGGCTTTAGTTTTTCCACATTCTTTTGAACACTTTTTTCCCCAGTTTTTATTTTTTATTAGTACATATTTGTAGTACATGGTGATTACGTTCCTCGTGTAGACTGCTGGGGATTTAGCTCAGTGTCTCAAGCGTTTGCCTGGTAAGCACAAGGTCATGAGTTCCGACCCTGGTTTAAAAAAAATAATAATAAAACTGTGGTACCGTTCCTTGTGTAGAGTTGGTACATGGACATGGCACAGCAATTCTTTTTTCGTATCTTTTCTCTTCCCGTCTCTCCCTCTCCTGATCTCCTTCTCGTGTGAGAAAGGTCTGTGTCCCTACTTCCTATTATTTGTCTTTTACTTTGCTCTTTATATTTTGCATTTCTTATATAAGAGAAACCGTGTGATACTTTGTGTGTCTTCATTTATTTCACTTAACGTTATGGCCTCAAGGTGCATCCATTTTCCTACAGATGACCACGTTTATCCCTTTTTTATGGTAGAATAATACTCTTTCCTTTATCTACTCATCTGTTGATGGACACATAAGCAAACTCCAAGATTTGGCTATTATGAATTGTGCTGCTATAAACATGGGTGTGAATGTGTTTCTATAATATGATGTCTTTAACTCTTTTGGAAAGATACCTAGAAGGGGAATAGTGGGTCAAACAGAATTTCTAATTTTAGTTTTTTGAGGAATCTTCATTCTGATTTCCGTAACACTTTTAAAACTTTTTATTTTCTAGTGTCCTTTATGAGTATGAGGTAATAGCTCATTGTGATGTTTTACCAGTTCTTGATATATAATGTGGAACATGGCCATGAAAAGATTTATTTATTTTTGGTTTTTGAGACAGAGTCTTGCTCTGCAGTTTAGGCTAGTCTTGAACTTAGTACGTAGCCCATACTGGCCTCAAACTTGAAGTAGTCCTCCTGCCTCAGCCTCTTGAGTGTTGGGATTATAGTCATGCACCATGACAGTTGGCTAATATGTTTTTACTTTTAGTTATTTTTTCTTTCTGTGAACTAGGCCTCAAACTCAGGGTCTCATGCATACTAGGCAAATGCCTTACCACTGAGCTCCACTTCCTATTTTTTCCTTTGTGTGTGTATAAGTGTGTGTATGTTTTTTTGAGACAGCATCTTGCTATGCTGTCCAGTCTGGCCTTGAGCTCACTTTGTAGCCCAAGCTGCTCTTGAACTCACAGTGATCCTCCTGCCTCAGCCTCCCAAGTGCTGGGATTATAGGCAAGTGCCACCACACCTGGCTCTATTTTTCCTATTTTTAAGTTGATGCAATTATATTTAATTTCTTTATATTTAATTTCTTCAGTAAAAAGTAAAGCAAACCTTATTCAATCTCATTATAAGTTTTTGATTGTTTACTTGTTTTGTCTTTTTTGAGATAGTGTTTCACTCTGAAGTTTAGGCTGGCCTTGAACTCACTTTGTAGCCTAGGGTGGCCTCCAGCTCATAATGATCCTCCTGCCTCAGCCTCCCTAGTGCTGGGAATACAGGCATGTGCTATCATGCCCAGTCCAGTTTTTATATTTTAAAGGCTATGTTCTGTGTTAGATCTTTTATCACACAACCTCTCAAAAGAAGGCTTTCCTTATAAGAGTTTTGGGCCTTTTACATACTGACTTTAGTGCTTTTGTTCTGCTTCACCTGCACATTTAATTAAGCTCGGGTTTGTCCCATGCCTATCACATAGTACAGGAAGGAGACAGTAGATATAGTTAAGTGTTATTTTTTTAAAAAATAGAGAAAGAAACCGGGTATGGTAGTACTTGCCTATAATCATAGATGGTCAGGGGGCTGAGGTGAGAGGGTCACAACTTAGCCCCTGTGTCAAAATAAAATTCCAACACATGAGGGGGTGGTGAAAGCACTTAAACCATAACAGCCACTGAGTGGAACATTGCATCTGTGAAAATCAGGCAGAAATGCTGGTGAACCATGTGGCTTGCGAAGTGAGAAATTGCCTTTCTCTTCTTCTTTCTAAGAGGAGGGAAGAAGCAGTCTGTAGCCAGCTTTTCCCCTGAGGCCTTGCTAGAGGCTGCCACATCCAGCTTTTGTCCGTCTGCTTTGTGACTGAAGAGAGAGGGTGGGTGGGCGAGCGGTTGGGTCCCTTCGCAGAGCCAACCGTCTTTCTGTGCAGGAGAGTTCCCTCCTTGGTATCGCTCAAGCTAAGCAATGGCTTTCCCTTTCTGAACCATGGTGTAGGATCATGGGATGGTGTTTGACTGGTGGACTTCATTCAAAGTTCATTTGAACACAGTGTCATGTGAGCAACTGAGTCTGTAACACAGAGCTTTTCACCAGAACTGTAGCTCAGTCCATTCTCTCTTGCACAGAGCACCAGCCCCCCTACATCATCGCAGTGTTGCCTCGATACGTGGAGATCCGAACATTTGAGCCGAGGCTTCTGGTCCAGAGCATTGAACTGCAAAGGCCTCGTTTTATTACCTCAGGGGGGTAAGGAATTTCTTTCTTCACTGTGGCTACCATGCTGTCTCCAAGGTTAAAGTCGCCCGCATCTTCGTAAAGACCATGCTCTTTTACTGATAATCTTACTTCTGCCTCCAGATCGAACATTATCTATGTGGCCAGCAATCATTTTGTTTGGAGACTCATTCCTGTCCCCATGGCAACCCAGATCCAACAGCTGCTCCAGGATAAACAGTTTGAATTGGCTCTGCAACTTGCAGTAAGTCTTACTCCTGAGATTTGGGGGTTGGTTGCCTTCCCCATTGTTCTCAAAAGGGCCAAATGTGGTGTAGATGGTATTTAAACAGTTACTCTTCTTCAAGTTTGTGTGACCTGTTGCCCATGGCAAAGCAGTGACTATGCCCTCTTCCAGGGGAGCTCCCATTTCCAGGAACCATTTTGAAGTTGACTTTTAGGGTCTAAATCTTATTCTTATAAACATTCTCAATGATGATGATTATAATCTGTAGAGAGTGCATTTGATTTCAGGAAACAACAAAAGTCATTCTGAGCCTAAACTGGACAGTGCGGATATAAAGACATTTGGATGAAGATAACAAAAGTTAACTTCTAAGCGTTGGTGGTCATGCTCACCTGTAATCCTAGCACTAGGTAGGCTGAGTCAGGAGGGTCACAAGTTCCAAGCCAGCCTAGCCTATGTAAAGAGACCCTGTTTATAAAAAATAAATAAATAAATAAATAAATAAACAGGTGTGGGAATAAGCACAGTCATATGCCGACAGTGGCTGGACTCAGGTGGCCATAGGGAAGGGTAGGGAAGAAGGGAACTGATTTGTGAAGAAGAAATTAGATGTGGTAAAGACTGATTAAATGGGATATAAGAAGGAAAGATAATCAAAAAATTTGTTGCACTTTTGCGATAAGTAGGATCTTTCTCAACTCTGCAGGTCTCACCAGGTGTTTCATTCTTGAGCATACGGTGTTCTCTGTCATTTCAGGGTCTTGCACATACCTATCCCCTTTCCCATGAACACATCCCCGTCTTCTCCTCCCTCCCCACCCCTGCCTGGCTGCACGTGGCTCACTGCAGCCCATCCCTGCTGCCCCAGGCTTGATCCCTGCCGGCGTCCATCCTGGAGCCCTGCTCAGATTGTTTCTGCCATCATACCTACCCTGTCCCATTTTGGATTTTTGCTTTAAAACTAATTTTAAGACTTTATTCAGACTTGACCAGTGTTTTCATTACTGTCCTTTTTTTCTGTTTCAGAATGAAATCTGGAAATTGTGTTGCATTTAATTGTCACATATGCTTAGTGTCCTCAGGCCTGTGATATTGTCTTTCCTTTCCTTGTTCTGCATGACCTTGGCAGTCTTCAGGAGTACTGGTTAGGCTATTTGCAGAAACCTTGGTGTGTTTTAGTTGCGTGGTTACTTGTGGTTAGACTGCATCCATGTTGGTGATGTGCACACCTGAGCTTCTGTGGCTTCTAAGATACTATTGTCACCCAGAATGTGCTGAATACATGTTTCCTGGGTTAGTAAGCACTTAACCTGTTCTACTTTGTTGGCAGGAGATGAAAGATGATTCTGATAGTGAAAAGCAGCAACAAATCCATCACATCAAGAACTTGTATGCCTTCAACCTCTTCTGCCAAAAGCGCTTTGATGAGTCCATGCAGGTCTTTGCCAAGCTTGGCACAGGTAACTACAGGTGTGGCTTTGGGATAGGAGCTTATGAGGCGTGGAGACCAGACAGGTCAGGGAGCAATGATCTCAAACTTCTGAGAATGGAAAAAACTGACCCTCAGGCCTAGCACGACCTTGTGGTGGCTACAATGTTTACATATCTACAGTCCTACTCTGATTTTATCCATAAACAGAAACTTGGAATTTTCAGAGCATGTGTGTACTTGATCAGGTAATGTCTATGGAATACTGTCCTACACAGAGGTCCCTGGATTAAATAGTAGGACACATTCTAGAGCCATCATAGGACAACACTACAAAGTCTGTCCTTTTATTATCGGCCTAAGACTTCTGCTCACACCTGGGCATTACTTTGACAGTAGCCAGCCTGAGCGCAGCTGGAGCTTCTGGACCCCTGTGTGTGTTTGAGTTGCCCCTTGCAAGAGGTGGACAGTGCTCATGTTTAGCAGTGTGCTGTTTAGATGAGGTGGCATCTGCTGTGGGGCACTGTGTTACTGTCTTCATTAAACTTAGTATTTCTGCATGTTCCATTTTTACTTAATGTGAATCAATCTATATATGCTTGATTTTCTTCTGAATCATATTGTAATCTTTTTCTTCTTCCTCCCCTTTGCTTTGCCTTTTCTTCCACCATCCCTCAACCCTGGCCAGTAATGCCCTATGGTAACTCTTATATCTGTTCAGGGTTTTTTGTGTCTGTGAACAAGGAAGCCAATTCTGAATATCCTAAGCAGCATCTGATAAGTGAAGCAGGGTGTGTTGGAATGTCAGGAGTTTGGCAGTTGGAAGTGCTGTACAGTTGCCAGGAGGCCAGGTTTGGAAACAGCTCTGTGGGTGCTCCCAGCAGGAAGCAGGAAGCTGAACAATAATCAGTCTGTAGCCACAACCAAGCTGGGCAGTCCTGCTCAGGCATAGCCACCTCTTTGACCTTCTACCTCCCCTGTTAACTGCATCCTCAATAAACACTGTCCCCACCTATGTGTTAGCTATCTAATACCATTTAACAAACCACCCCAAAACTTAGTAGCTTAGAGGAGCAATCATCTGTTGTTTCTTGCATTGCTGGACTCAGCTCTTGCTTCAGGTCTGTTGTGTAGGTGGAGTTGTGTGTCAGCTAGGCTGCAGCCACTGGCACGACCAGAGGACACATTTCAAAGCTGGTTTATTCTGGCTAACTCTTGGGATGGGGGCCTCTGTTTTTGTCCAGATGGGTCTCCAAAGAGCTGCCTGAGTGTCCTCATGCATTGCAGCTGGCAGGGGCTAAGTGGGTAGCCAGTCCTTGTGGCAGGTGGACCTCTATGAGATTACAGGAGATTCTAAGGAGTCAAACAGAAAATTTTACCACTTTGACATTACATTTTTAGTGTACTAAAACTTATTTTTGTCTTTCTCTTGTCAGTTCTTTTGTCCAAATAAAATCTTAGAATTCATTACCAGTTTGTGTGGCTTTGTTTTATATAATCAGCACTTTCTGTTTGTGTTTTGCTGGTACTGGGGATTGAGCCCAGGGTTCCATGCACACTAGGCGGGTGCTCTGCCACCCAGCTGCAGCCCCAGCCTGGTTTTGTATAATCAACATATTACCTTCTTGCCCATGTATATTACAGATGCATTCCCTGGCCTGTTTGGGACTTTTAAAAACTAATATTTATTTTTTGACATATATATTTTTTATTAAGTCTGTTGATCTTTTTCATTTCAACATCAGTTTTCTTGAAAGCTTTTATATTCTACTTAGTTGATAAACATTCACTTCTAATTCTGTGGATGTGTCTGTATCTTGGAAGATAGTCATGCCATTTTTATAATGTTCTATAGTGAAATATATGCATAATATTTAAATCATATATACATAGTTCACTGTCTTTCTGAATATAGAGACGTTCCTTTAAAAAAAATCAGTCTATAGATTGGCTGTGTTATTTAGTATGATCTCCCCATATGCAAAGATATGGACAACCATTTGGAAGAAAACAAGAGACAATAAGACAGATAGTGAAGATCTCTGGTTGTCTAGCTTTGAAATTTATGCTTTCTTATGTCCCGTTCTGTTCTGTTTTGTTGTGTTTAATATTACCCCCTTTAAAATTAAAAAAAAAAAAAATTCTAAAAAAAAAATCAGTCTGGAACTTACTTTGCTATTGTAATAATCTTGCTTTATCTTTATTGTTATTTGTGGAGGACTCACATTTGCCTTTCTTGTAGATCCCACCCATGTAATGGGCCTGTACCCCGACCTGCTACCCACAGACTACCGGAAGCAGTTGCAGTACCCTAACCCACTGCCTGCACTCTCAGGGGCTGAGCTGGAGAAGGCTCACTTAGCACTGATTGACTACCTGACACAAGTATGTACCATGCGGGGGCAGAAAGAATTCACCTGAAACTCCATTCCCTGTTTCTCTGTAGCAGGGGTTGAGGCTTCAGGGAAGGCAGAAGGATGCTGTGAATGGCTGCTGCTGAGGTCATTCATGTGCGGAGCACCTGTGTGAGGTGCTGTTCTCCCAGGTTAATTGTACCATCGAGCTATATTTTAACAAATCCTGACACCAGGAAACTTACAGAATTCCTAGTAAATTCATACTAAGCTATTATTGGAACTACCAAGAGTACACTAGTTCCTAAGAGAGCTAATGTTTTTGTTTTTGTTTTTGTTTTGTTTTTTGGTACTGGGGATTGAACTCACGACCTTGTGCCTGTCAGACAGGCACTTGCGCCACTGAGCTAAATCCCTGGCGAGAGCTAAATGTTTTTAAAACAAACTTTTTCATACTATATATAATTATGGGGAAAATACCAGCTCTGTGAAAACATAGAAAAGTACAAAGTATAAATACAAATTGCTATATAGCTCTGCTGTCAGAAGTAAATAACTGATAGTTTACTTATTGTAGCAAGTTTACTAACAGTTTACTTACTGGGCTGTGTGGTCCTCTTAGACTTTATGTATATTTATTTGTTAACTTTTGTTTTTATTTTCAGTTTTTATGTATTTATTTTGTGCAGTACTGGGGATTGAATTCACAGCTTTGCACTAAGCTGTGTATCACCCTTACCCCCTTTTTAAACTTTTACATTTTGACATGGACTCACTAAATTACTGCATTGCCTAGGCTCGGCTTGAACTTGTGGTTCTCCTACCTCAGCCTCCCAAAGTGCAGGGATTATAGCCATGCACCACCACGTCCCACTACTTTTGTGTGCTTTTTATTGATTTACTTATCACAAAAAGAGAGTGGGTACATGTACGTATTAAGCTTTTTTTTTACTCCCCTTCCCCTCTGGTTCCCCATTCACCTGTTTCTTACCTTTGATACTGTTTAGCTTAGCATATGTTATGGCTTATAATGTTTGCATTGGTTGCGATTATTAGGTTCTTGTACATGACATATCTTACACAAGGTTCTTGTTTACTTCTTGGGCACCCATTCAAGGTCAGAGATAGCATGAATATTTTCTCCTCTATGTGTGTTCTGCCAACCTTTCTAAGAGGTCTTCTGTAGGCACAAGAAGTATTGCTTTAAAAAGTATAGTACTGTCTTCCACTCCCTGTGTCTGGGTCAGTATGTGCGCGCAGGTCTGATGGGCACACTTAAGCTTGGAACTCTTTGACATTGGCCTCCTGGCTACTGAGCTTTGGCTGGCAGGCTGCCAGGAGTCTGCTTTCACACTGCATAGCCCTGGGCCCAGTGTAAAAGGTTCCTGGGTTGTGATCTGCCCCAAGACCTACTGTGTTGTAGGACACCCTCTACTCAAAAGTGCACTCTTTCCTGATCTTCTGCACTGATACTCAGAATGTGTGACGTTAACCAACCCCAGGATTGTACCAGAGAGAGTAAAACACCTAAGACTGTGGACTTTGCTAAATGCAAAAAAAAAAAAAAAAAAAGCAAACTGGTTTATTCTACTTATGTAAATTAAAATAGGCAAGCGGGTGTGGTGGCACAGCCCTGTAATCCCAGCACTCAGGAGGCTGAGGCAGGAGGATCATTGCAAATTCGAGGCTAGCCTGGGCTACATAGTAAGTTCAGGGCCAGCTTGAATTAGAGAACCTGTCTCAAAAAAAAAGAAAGAAAGAAAGAAAAGAAAAGAATAGGCAAAAACTGATTTCAAAGACAAATAGATCGGTGTTGTCACTGTATCTGGCAATTTGGCAACCATGTGTTTTGATACCTGACAAAAACTGAATGTTAACATGCGATCTTGGTTGATAGGCACAAGCTGGTTTGGAGATACACTGAGTTACCCAGTAGCTCAGGGTAACAGAAGAAAGCTAACTCGGTCCTGGCCTTGACCCTGCATGTTTGACCTTTGTAGAAGCGAAGTCAGTTGGTGAAGAAGTTGAATGACTCTGACCACCAGTCCAGCACCTCCCCACTTATGGAAGGCACACCCACCATCAAATCCAAGAAGAAGTTGCTGCAGATCATTGATACCACCCTGCTCAAGTGCTACCTCCATGTGAGTGACCTGGGCCCTTGGGTCCCCTGGCCCCAAAACTCCAGGATGTGGAGCAAATTCTGCACTGTAGGGAACCTGCCACTAGTAAGCCTCTAGTGATGATAACTACTCAGCTTATTCTGATGCCTGTGAAATTCTTACAATTGAGAGGATAAGGAAAATACTAACCTAAACTCTTACAAGGGCTGTTCTGTTCTAGCAAGATTAAGATTAGTGCTACAAGGTCAGTGGGGATAGTACTTTCTCAAAGCAAGTGTACCCTTCTCCCTGTAGGACATTGAGACATGTTTTATAGAAGGGCATATGTGCTCTTAAAGCCACTGTCTGTCTTCTTTTTTTTTTTAAAGGGGGTAAAATTAAACACAACAAAACAGAACAGAATGGGACATAAGAAAGCATAAATTTCAAAGCTAGGCAACCAGAGATCTTCACTATCTATCATATTGTCTCTTATGTTCTTCCAAATAGTTGTCCATATCTTCGCATACAGAGAATTCATACAAAACAACATAGTCAACCTTTCAAACGATGTCCAGATCACTGGCTTCCACTTGCTAATGGAGGGGAGGGGGACACACGAGATGTTTGAGTCTTAGCCCATGCGCTGGCAGGCTCACATCCGCTCACCAGGGAGGGGAGTAGTTGTTTGGTTTCCCAGCGCCCCAGGTCCTAGCATGGCACCGCTCTCAGGAGATGCCGGTGTCCTATCTGTCTTCTTAAAAGCGGGGAGGAGGGTTGCTTCTTTTTTTCTTTTTAAAAAATTTTATTTTTATTTGTACACATTCGTAGCACATGATTAAATACATCATTTAAATTAGCCTGTGCATATAACACATCTTAATTCTTTTTAGGTCCCCTCCCCTCCGGGTTGTGTGCTTTGTTGTGCATATGTTACATCCTTGGGCTTCAGCTAGAGCAGGTGTGGACTAGGAAGGGTGGGGCTCCCCCAGGCAGCACTTTCTGCTGACATCCTTCTCCCCTACACCCATCCCCAGACAAATGTGGCCCTGGTGGCCCCTTTGCTGCGCCTGGAGAATAATCACTGCCACATCGAGGAGAGCGAGCACGTGCTGAAGAAGGCTCACAAGTACAGTGAGCTGATAATCCTGTATGAAAAGAAGGGGCTCCATGAGAAAGGTGCTGGGGGAGGGGCTTTGGGGATCTGGGAGTCCTTGGCGTACTGGTGTGGAACCTGAGAGAAGATGCATCTCCCCTGGGGAAGGGGCTTATGACCTTGTTCTGGTGCTCTGTGGCCAGCTCTGCAGGTGCTAGTGGACCAGTCCAAGAAAGCAAACTCCCCTCTGAAGGGTCATGAGAGGACAGTACAGTACCTGCAGCACCTGGGTAAGTCACTCTCAAGAGCAGCAGGGATGGCTCTGTATGGGTCGGTCTCATCCCTCTATTGTGCTCACCGCACTTCATTCCTCTGCCTGGCACAAAAATGGCTTGATGCCCCTATGGCATGTGATCAGCCCAGGACAGCAAGCATCCCCGAGTGGCCAGTGCTGGGACAGACTATCTTGTCTGTGACAGGAGCTCTGGAGCCATCTGGGCTCCTGCCCTCCTGGTTCCATTAGACGAGTTCCATTCTTTCCAGTGCTGACAAGTCTTGCTTTCCTCTAGGCACAGAAAATCTGCATTTGATTTTTTCCTACTCAGTGTGGGTGCTGAGAGACTTCCCAGAAGATGGCCTGAAGGTGGGTTACAGGGCCCCTCAGGTTTGGTCCTGATTGTCCCTAGGACAGCAGTGGCTGCTGGAAGGGCTCTAGGTTAGGTTTCTGCCATTCCTTGGGGCTTGAAAGGGAAGGCAGAGACAATAGAGACAGCTTGCCCTGGGGCTGGGAGACCTGTGGCCCAGTTTCTACACACCAAGCAGCTGTGGCTACATCTGCTGCACCCTCCACCATGACTGCCCACCTGATCCCTGTGCGCGCATGTGTGGGCTCAGCAGAATCATAGCACGTGGTCTGCTGTGAGAACTCGGGTGTGTTCTGACAGATATTTACTGAAGATCTTCCAGAGGTGGAAGCTCTGCCCCGGGATCAAGTACTCGGCTTCTTAATAGAGAACTTTAAGAATCTGGCTGTTCCTTATCTGGTAAGATTTTTTTTTGATGTGCACTAACAGACTTTAACCCCAGGATCCAGGACTATGTGGTTCAGTTATCAGGCGGTTCAGATTTGGAGTTTGTGTCACTTGGGGCTAGTGAAAATGTGAGGAAAAGAGTTATTTCAACTTCCTCTGAAAAAAGAGATCCTAGGAAACCAAGATGGAAATGCTACTGTTAATGATACCTTCAGAATCTAGTAAACTACAGAGGGATAAAAGTGTATTTTAGAAAAGAGTCAGTTAAATTTATATAACCAAACTCTGCTGTAACCATACAGGACAATCACATAGGTTTTAAGTACCAGAATATACTCATTTAACCATAATTACATGGGGTAAGATAAGAGTTGGAGGGGTTATAGGACAAAATTAAAAGGATTTGAGATTGAAAGTTGAAAACAGTTCCTGATACTGCTGGGTTGGGTTGGAGATTATCCTGTGGTTTCGGAAGACCTGGCCCTTGGTAACCTTGGCAGCTTCATTAAGGGATAATGTGGATAGGATCTTTGGGGCTTTAAAAACGTGAGGGAGACTCAGGGGCTGGGCCACAGCAGGGTGGGCAGCAGCCAGACAGCCCTGCGTCCTTCCCCAGGAGCACATCATCCATGTCTGGGAAGAGACGGGCTCTTGCTTCCACAACTGCCTGATCCAGCTGTACTGCGAGAAGGTGCAAGGGCTGATGAAGGAGTACCTGCTGTCCTGCCCTGCAGGTACCAGTTCCCCAGAGCCAGCGGGCCTGGCCTTGGAGCGGCACAGAGCCAGTGCAGTGTGTGTGGGCAGCAAGAAGTCCCTGAGAGGAGCCAGATACCTGGTGGCCCGGGCCTAACACGAGACTCAGGAACAATGCCTTGTCTGGGTCTGGCCATCTCTGAGAGTCATCCTTAGGGGTAGACATAAGGAACATTTGTCTGTCCATAAGATGACAGCCGTGCTAACAAGAAACAGGTCAACCTACCAGTGTTTCTCTGTTTAGCCTCTTTTTAACTGTAAGCTGCTATTCAGGGGCCACAGAGACCACACAGTAGACTTTCACCTGGAAACCCCTCTGGACCCCTTCTGGTCATGTGGCGGCAGCACTGAGCCCCCTCCCCTCATTTTTCTTGGTGATTACACATTGCTGCCCCCAGCATCCTTTCATGTTGACTTGGTTTCCCTTAAAGGCAAAGCCCTGGTCTCTGCTGGAGAGGAAGAGGGGGAGCTAGGAGAATACCGGCAAAAGCTGCTCATGTTCTTGGAGATTTCCAGCTACTATGATCCAGGAAGGCTCATCTGTGATTTTCCTTTTGATGGTGAGTGTGTGGCTTAAAACTAGAAGTCGCTAGGCTCAAGGTACTGCCAAAGCTGGTCTTTCCCTTTCTGCTGGTCCCCATTCCTTCACAGAGGTGAGTCTGGGGAAACTAGGTTTTCAGGCTAGCTCCTGTTTTGGCACCTCTGAAGACTCACTTTGTGCCTTGGCTGGGCGAGGTTTCTTTGCTGGATGTGAACCACATGCTAATTGATAGCTCTATGTTGAAGCCTGTTCCTTGCTTCAGAGCATGTTCTTAGCCATGTTCATCAGTTAGTAGTTTTTGTAATCAGGCATATTCATCTAAAAAAGACATGTCTGTCTAATATATGAGCTCTGAGCATTGAGACCAAGTGTTGATTTCCCTTCCTGGAGCATCTGACTTGTGTAGGTCTTGTTACATACTTGACTGTTGCATGAATATTGTTACTATTTATAAGTGATATTAAAAAGGTGGGATATGTACCTCCTAAAATAGCTGCCTCCCTCTTGTAAAAAATGTAGTCATTTTCTCCTATTTACTCCCATTTTATTTCATTATTTTTATTCTGGTGCTATGAATTGAGCGCACTAAGCCTGCACCATATGCCTTTGTAGAGTCCACTAATAGTTTAGTCCCCACCCTCATCGTGGTGGTGACAGTGACTTATATTCCTTCTTCCTCCTAGGCCTCTTAGAAGAGCGAGCCCTCCTGCTGGGGCGCATGGGAAAGCATGAACAAGCTCTTTTCATCTATGTCCATGTCTTGAAGGACACGAGGATGGCAGAGGAGTAAGTCAGCCCGACGCTCGAGGTGTCTCCCAGCAGCCCCCAGGGAGCCAAGGAGCACTGGAGGCTCAGAAGGCAGCTCCTCACTCTGCTGCAGCCTGTCTTCCATACCTGCCCTGGTTTGGGCCATCTTAAGGTGTTCAGGTGGCTACATGGAGTCAGCATCTCACCTGCGTTGACCACTTTTTCCCTTGCAGGTACTGCCACAAACACTATGACCAAAGCAAAGACGGCAACAAAGATGTGAGTGAGTAGTGGCCCTGGCCCAGGGAGCATGTGTGCCTTTCCTCTTGCTTTAGCAAGCTTCACCCCATAAGTGTGCCCTTGGATGGCACTAACGTTAATTGCTGATAGAGACAGGGCATAGGGCAGCACCCTGAGTTTTGCATGTTTGAGGGAAAAGCAAGGTGACCATCTGTCCTGGTTTGCTTGGGATAATTATGGTTTACATCTATGGTTACCCATGTGATTTTTAACAGCACCTCTGTCACCTTTTCTTTAAGTTTTGTGTAACAGTTTATGTGGGCCAGGCCTGGTGGCACACATCTGTAATCCCAGCACTTGGGAGGCTAAAGCTCTAGGATTACCATAATTTCAAGGCCACCCTGGACTACACAGCGAGTTCAAGTCCAGCCTGAACTGCATAACAAGACCCTATGTCAAAACACCAAAAACAACGAAAACAAAAATACATGTGGATCATACGTGATCAACCAATTGAGGAGGACCATCTGAGAGGTCTGACCCTCAGATGTGTGTCAGTGTCTTCAGATATTTGTGATTGTCATGACTTGGGGCATGGGTGTACTAGAATCCAGTAGAGGCCAGAGTTGCTATTGAATAATGTACAGGACAGCTCCAACCACAGAATTACCCAGCCCCTAATGTGAAGTACCGAGGCAGAGAAACTGATGGCACTGCTGTTATAGCCAGGAAGAAATGTGGTGTTCTAGTTAGGGTTAATCCTGCCTGCCAAAAGATGGCCAGGGTCTCAGTTTTCAAAATCAGGGAGAATGAGCAAGGTTTTTCAGTTATTTTGCAATGTTAGCATTTTGTAAGTGGTATAAAATTAGACAAATATGAGCCATTTGCCTGGAGGTGGGGGGAATCCAGTCTTTAATACTGCTTTTGCAGTTACTTGTCTGTTTGACTTTTCTGAAATTTTAGAAGTTGGAAATGAGGGTTGAGTGTTCCCCAGGCACTATTGCTGTAGACCAACTCCTCTAACCTTCAGGCGCATTCAGTCTGGCCAGGTTCCTGTCCCCTGATGTCTGTGACTTGTGTCTGTGTGAGACAGGTGTATCTGTCCCTGCTTCGGATGTACCTGTCGCCCCCCAGTACTCACTGCCTTGGGCCAATGAAGTTAGAGCTGCTGGAACCACAAGCCAACCTCCAGGCTGCCCTGCAGGTCCTTGAGCTGCATCATAGCAAGCTGGACACCACCAAGGTCAGACAGAAGTCCTGCGGGAGGCTGTGGAGCACTGGATGAGAAGGGGGGGGGAACAGGGACGGGGCCTGAGAGCGCTTGGCCTCCAGTGTTTTCCGAGTCTCACTCCTACATTGCCTCAGCACATCCCTGCTTCTGTCCTTGTCCTTAGGCCATCAACCTTCTGCCAGCAAACACTCAGATCAATGACATCCGCATCTTTCTAGAAAGGGTGTTGGAAGAAAATGCACAGAAGAAACGGTTCAATCAAGTGCTCAAGAACCTCCTTCATGCAGAGTTCCTGAGGGTATGGGCCTTCCAGACTCAAGGGCGGCTTTCTTTCCTAGTATGAGAGTTTCCACATGGTCGGTTCCCAGCAAGGCAGAGCTTTCCACACCTGGTCTGTATAGCACGGGCTGACCCAGCAGCCAGCTTGACATTTAACTGGAGGTGTTCCAACAGGAGAACCTGGACCCTGAGAGGAGGTGATGCTCATCTGTGCCTTCTGTTGTGTAGATGGGCATGGAGCTTCTCCCCCAAACTGTCTTCCAGGTGCAGGAAGAGCGCATTCTGCACCAGCAGGTGAAGTGCATCATCACGGAGGAGAAGGTGTGTATGGTGTGCAAGAAGAAGATTGGGAACAGGTGAGTCGCTTCCACCCACAGCTTCTGAGCATGATGGGTGCTCTCTGGGAGCAGGCAGCACCCAGGGGACCCAGGGGGAAGGCACAGCTGCTGGCTGTCTTGACTACTTCTGCTTCTTGAGCAATTCAGAGGGCAGGCCATGTTGTCTCCTCCTATGAGCCAGGACTGAGTTTTCGCTTTGTGTGTGTGTGCATGTGGTCCTACCTGGGCTATGTAGTGAGATCCTATCTCAAAATTTTAAAAATAATTTTAAAAATTAAAAACATTCTTTAAACAAAAGCTTGGGAGTATAGTTTAGTGATAGAGCACCCCTAGAGTACCGAGTTCAGTACTTGGGAGGGTGGAGGAAGACAGAAATATCCTCCCACACTTCAGCTTTATGCAGCACATCCTCTGTTCAGTTACTTATCAGAGATGGTGGCCAGGATCCCACAGGTCCCTGGGGCAGCTTCCTTTGGGGTCAGGGTGGACTGCTTCTGGGGTGCTTCCTGGGTATGAAGTCTCGTATGCAGCCTCCCTCACTCCTGAGCCTTTTCTCTCCCCCAGTGCGTTTGCAAGATACCCTAATGGAGTGGTCGTGCACTACTTCTGTTCCAAAGAGGTAAACACGGCCGACACCTGAACCCAGCATCTGAGCATGCGGCAGTGAACGGCGTGGCTATACAAGAAAGGTGAAGGAGCAGCCGGCCCAAGAATTGGAGTCTGCCACCACCAGGTGTCACCCCGTTTTGACACTGTTGGCTTTCTTGCACCCTGGAACATCTCTGACTTTATTAGACTCATGGTCTGACCTTGCCAGCTTTTTAGTAGAAAAAGAGATTAGTTCTACCTTACACCATGTGTTGCGGGCAGGCCCAGAGAATCCATACCCGCTTGGACAGGAGACCACCGTCTTGCCTTCGAATATCAGTCACCTAGGAAAGGAGACTCTTCCTAAGCATCCGTGCTACCGAGTTGTTCACTGAGAGTTTGCTGTTAAGACTGAGTGCGTGGTCGCACAGTCTTCAGCATGACTGTCTAGGAGTCCCGAGGGAGGATGGTACCAGAGCCCCCAGCTACAAAGAATAAGTGGCTGGTTATCTGTGTCATGCTAGTGGTTTCACCACAGGAGCAGTGCCCTGTGTACCCCAAAGACCCTCTGCTTGTCTCTTTAGTTATCACTCTTTTTTTTTTTTACTTCTCACTATTTATTCCCCACTCCACCCTCTTTATCTCTTGTTCATGGAGACACCTAGACTCTCCTCCACTCCAAGGACATGGGGGTTTGCTAATTAAGTGAGGTCAAATGAGAAACGAAGTCTGCATTTGCAGGGACACACTGAAATGTCCCTTTCGCTGGGCACTGCCCAGAAGCTTGGGGAGCACCACTGTGTGCCCAAGAAAAGACCTTGGCGCCTGCCCTTGGGGACACAGCACAGTACAGTTTTGTGACCTCTGACAGGGTCCCGTGGAGGCACGCCCTCCTGCCTCACTCCCTAGCTGCTCTAGCAAGTCTGTCCGCCTGTAGGAGCAGAGTTTTCTGGGCTGTGGACACCTTGCTCTGTTCCAGTGGCTTTTGCCCACTAGCCTTGCAGCAGGGCCTGGCCATCACTCCTTGCTTTATTGTGTGAGGGTTGGAGGATGGCACCAGAAGGTAGACCTCTGGCACACTGGGAACGACCAGGTCAAGAAGTGATAGTGACATGATGTCCACATGTTTGTGGTGTGGCCAGGGATGACAGCAATGCAGGCAGTAGGCAGGGGCCTGTGGGTCTACACAAAAAGTCCAGCTGCTCCACTGGGCCCAGGGGGACCCTACCTGCCAGAGATGCACAGGTGGGGCCTAGCACCACAGGCTATGTGGGGCATGTGGTCCTGCATCCCGTCCTCCCCCTGCTTTTTGTAGACTTGTAGTCTTCCTGCCTCAGTGCCCTTAAAGGCAGTGAAGATGGTGATGGTTCCTAGCACTGATGCTGTCCAGTAGCCTGGCCTTGACATACTGAGGCTTTGGTAAACTTAGTACTATGCTGTGCTTTGGGCTGATTCACCAGGCACAAGTGGGCCAGGCTGCTTAGGGCAAACTCTTACAGAGGTCGAAAGAGACCAAGAGAGAACATGAGCAGCATTTGGATCAGCACCACCACCACCCATGAACAACAGTGCTGCCGAGGCCCCAACAGATTGATCGTCCGTGAAGCGCCTGATGGTCCTGCGACAGGGCCAGAACTTCTCTGCCTCTCGAGCCCTGCCTTTTTGGCCTGCTGTTCTGTATCTTCCATTCTTGTGACCTGTGGTTGACACAGTAAAGAACACACAATAAAGATTGTTCCCTTTCCAGTTTTCCCAAACTCCACCCTTCCTTCCCAGAGAGACAAGTGTGCTACAGCAAGGACTAATGGAGGTCTTTTAACACTCATAATAAACATGACAAAGTAAGAAG
Source organism: Dolichotis patagonum (assembly GCA_004027295.1). Classification (NCBI taxonomy): domain Eukaryota; kingdom Metazoa; phylum Chordata; class Mammalia; order Rodentia; family Caviidae; genus Dolichotis; species Dolichotis patagonum. The sequence goes on along the minus strand of PVJX010010990.1, from coordinate 26,317 downwards.
CTGAGTCTGTTTAAGTCTCTTTTTTCCCCCCTTCCACAGACTTTGATGAACATGACAATGAAAGAATAGTAATTTCACTAAGAATAGAGAATAAGCAATGACTAAGAAAAAAGTCACAGCACTCTGTTCTGTCAGTCTCTGCTGAGCAGTGTGACAGGCAAAGCTGTGGGCTGAGTCAACAGCACAGGTAGGGAACATTTCCATTGTCATGGAAGTCCAGGATAATCCAGGTTGTCTCCCCTGTTACTTCACACAACAGGGTCTTCCTATGGCTGTGATGGCTGGGAGAGCATATATCTTATTTACCTTCTCTGCCAGGACACAATACCTGACACTCCCAACTTAGAGGAAGTGAGGTTTCAGTCCATAGTCCACTGGCTGCAAGGCAGGAAGCACGGCAGAGGAGAAATAGCTCATGGCAGGGCAGTGGGAAGCAGAGAGTGAGATCAAAGGAAGAGGCAAGAAATAGACCGTTCCAGGCCATCTCCCCAGGGACCCACCTCTGGCCAGGCTTTACCTCCCCTCATGGTTAGCTATGAACTCATCAGTGGACTAATCCACCAATAAATATGCCTCCATGATCCAGTCACAACCCAGAACCCCCACCCATGAGTGCATGAGGCTTTGGGGGGACATTGAGATATAAACCATGACAGCACGCAGGGAAATAGAGTTAGTAGGAGTGAGGGACCCAGGGACATTGGAGGAGTGGGGAAATACAAGTCTGTTCTGGCTAGTTCCAAAAGGCAGTGTGGGCTCTAATTCCCCTCTTGAGCTGTCTGTGACTGTTCTGAGGTTTCTCTGGGAATGAAGACCATCTGCCACTATGAGTCATGACTTCATTAAGCACAGGGCAGATGACTTCAGAAGAAGTCACAATCCAAGAAGCCCTCCAGGCCATCAGGAGCCTGGACCCAGCTTGGTTTTTCCACCAGTTAGCCCTCCTGCTACAGGTCCAGGAGTGCCCTCCACAGCATTCACAGAAACCACCAGTGGATACCACACACAGTCCAAATTAAGCAGAAATTTGTCCACCTTGAGTCTTGGCTGCTGACAGTTAACACCCTTGTGGTTCTACCTGAACTTGTCCAGTTGGTTCATTTTGGAGTTGAATCATCTTTTGGGATGTTGTCCTTTCAGCCCCCAGTGCTAGGTCTTGAAGGGAGTAGAGGTGAAGACATGTTTCTCCCCAACATTTCACTGCCCCAGAAGTCTTGTCTTTCCCTGAAGACTGCCTGCCTTAGCCGCCTAGATGATTGTAGTCCGGAAGAGTCCTCACGTACAACCAGTGTGAGGCTTACAGTAACCCAGAGGATTTGAAAGCCTGTATCTAGTAGCTCAAGAGAGCCCCCTCAGTGTTTCCACTGACCCACAAAGAGCTAGTCAGACCCACAGGGAATCATGATGCGTAAATGTCTATACCAGTGATGGTGAATCTTTTAGAGCTTTCAATGGTAAGAAACAGCCCACTGCAGCACGCCATAGGGTCACCACCATCAATCTGCACAACAGACATAACCCACCTTTGCCAGTTAAATTAAGTACAGGCCCAGCACGTAGCAGGTGCTCAGTGTTTGGGGGATAAATGAGAGAGGCCAAGAGAGACAGGAAACATCTTCAAGTCCAGATGAATCCCTGGTGCAGAGACTGAGACTGAAAGGTTAGTTTTAGACCTTGGGAGCAGCTGGAAGCCAGTCCCTGCTACAGCACTTCTCGCCTGGATATAGGGTTATCTGAGCTCTCTCCCAACCCAATAAATGGGACCATGGTAGGTAGGGGGTGGTAAAGCACTCAGGTGTCTGTTTCTCATGTAACCAAGGGCTGGGTTTGGGAACCAGAGTGCTAACTGGAGATTCCAACAGTCTTTTGCAGAGGGCTTGAACTGCCTCCTGCCTGAAGAAATCAGGCTCTAGCTACTTCCTGGAGAGTATCAAACCCCACCTCCAGACCCTGGTTGCTCCACCTTCCCCACCCTAGTGCTACCTGTCAGACCTGAGTTGCAGTGAGCATAGCCTGAGAGCTGGCAACCCTGGAGAGCAGAAAGGCTCTCTGTTAGGAACTGCATTGCCAGCCATGCTTGGGAACCTCTGGGCAAAGTGGCTGGCAGGAAAAGGGCTGCCCCTCCTAGGGGCAGTGATGCTGCAGAGAAGAGAGAAGGGGGGATCTCAGTGGAGGCACTGGCAGGTAAGGGACTGGTGTCACCTGGGAAACGTGGACTGTACAGTCCTGGGAGCTGAGGTCCCCTGTGAGGCTGGAGCCCACCCCCAGATAGTGGGACCTATTTGCTTTAGAGGAGCTGGCAGAGCTTAAGTTAGAGATGTTGGCCAGTGGTTTGGCTCTTGAAAAGAATTTCCCCCACCCCAAATAAGAAATGGAGAAAAAATCATGTGACACTCACCTTCCATTGGCTGATGTTGCCAGGACTGTTCTAGCCTGGCTATAGAACCCACTGTGGGGAGAAGGAATAGGAGCTTGCAGAGGTGGTGAGGGGAGTCACTCCCAGGAGGCTGTGCTCTGCTGTTATCGCTCCAGAGTCCGAGCTTCAGTCTCCTTAATGACTCGTCAGACCAGTATAAGCTGGTGACTCCTGGCTTCCCTTCCCCCAGCTGCTGCCTCCTGAGCACTTTCCAGTGCCAGTCAGGGAGCTGATTGGTGTGTCACAGCTTCCTGCCTTCATGTTTAATGTCTTTACACTCATTACCCCAGCTCTCTGGCTACTAGTTTGAGGGGAGCTGAGATTTGTGGTCGTGATAACCGTGATTGGTTCAGATAGCTCAAGGTAGAATTTAGACATGAGTCTAGGCATGGAAAAAGAAGGAAATCAGGACTGAGAACCCCTGGAAGAGGAGACAAGGCTTCACCCCCAGCCTCCTAGAACTGAGTGCCTGGTGTTTTGTTTCAGCGGGAAGCCCACCCATACTATGACCTCCAGGTGAAGGTGCTGAGGGCCAGAAACATCAAGGGTACAGACCTACGTGAGTGGCCCTCTTTTCATTTTCCCCCTCATTTTCCCCAAGGCCTTGCCAGAACTCTGCTTAGGATGCATGTGCACACATTTGGAGTGGGTGGAGGGCTGGTGCCCACCTTAGGAGGGGGGTGTGGTACAGAGCCTGCACTTAGGAGCACAAGCCTGTTCGTATGTAAGGCCCGTGGTCATACGCCTGTGCCTGCTTTTCAGGAGCTTGCTAGGCTGATGCTGCCATGGAGGCTAAGGTTTTATTGCCTCAGGCAGTTTCTGGTAATTGTTGCTGCCACAGCTTGCCCCTGGCCACTGGCCACTGGCAACTGGTGACTGGCCACAGCAGTATTTCTGCTCAGTTGTGTGGGAGGTACAAAGGGTCAAGATGGAACCAAGGACACCAAGGCTCTCCTCCACCCACCATGTTGCTTGGGCAGTCTCCTCACTGAGCTGCTCCTTGCCCTCTGCCCTTCCTTCTCCAGGAAACCTTTTTAGCATTTAGGCTTAAAACTTATCCACCCCCACCACCCCTTTCCCTGCAGTGTCTAAGGTTGACTGCTACGTACAGTTGTCCCTGCCCACAGCATCTCCCAGCCCCACCCAGACGAGGATGGTGGCTAACTGCAGTGACCCCGAGTGGAACGAAACCTTCTACTACCAGATCCATGGTGCTGTGAAGGTGAGAGCCAGCAAGGGGCCTGGCCATGGGGGAGGGGGAGCCCCTCTAGAGTGCTGACCTCCTGCTGCTCTGCTTTCAGAATGTCCTGGAGCTCACTCTCTATGACAAGGATGTCCTGAGCAGTGATCAGCTCTCTCTGCTCCTGTTTGACCTGAGGAGTCTCAAGCCTGGCCAGCCCCATAGACACACCTTCTCACTCAACCAGCAGGTGAGCCCGCCTGTACTAGTACAGGCCAAGCTAGTGGAGAGGCCAGCCCAGGGTCACCAGCAGGCCTAGGGTATATCAGCACAGGACAGACTTCCATAACTGACCCTCTTCCATCCTTCAGTACTGACCCTGTAACACTTTCCCTCAAATATCACTGCCCCATGTGAAACCAAACATAGGCTCATAGAGGGCACTGGGTTCCATCTGCCTTGGTCCTTCTGAATCCTGTGTCTAGAACAGTGCCTGGCTCACATTTCTAAATGAACAAAGATCTGCATAAAAATGCCACTGTGCTGTGTGCCCATGTTAAGCCACAGCATCGCCTCTTCCAATCCTTGGAGTTTAGGAGTGGTTGGTCAGGGCCAGTTTCTGGGCTTTTAGGAGGTTTTAAAAAAACCAACGCTCTCTACCCCATGTAGGACTCACAAGAGCTTCAAGTGGAGTTTATTCTGGAGGAGAGGTGAGAACATGCAGGTCAATGTCTTCCCATTTGCTCTTGTGTCCAAGCTGCTCCTATCTGTCAGTCACCGTGTCCTGTGCTGGCCTTGGAGGCCTCCCCTCAGAGGGGACCACATGGTCTGCTCAGCCATTTGCATGTCAGCCAACAGCCCCCACCTCCCAGCCCCACTATGCTCCCTAACTTTTCCAATGGCTTTGGTCACATTATTGTGACCATGGCAGGGGAGCCTGATGGCCCATGAGCCCCTCCTTCTTTGCAGCCAGGTGCCTGCACCTGAGGTCATCACCAATGGAGTCCTGGTGGTGAGTGGGGAAGATGCACTTGGGTGGTCTGGGGTTGGAGAAGGGAGGAGTCCCTGACCAAGCCCATGATGCCACCTTGCCTCTGAAGGACACAGCCCTGCTCAGAAGGGCAATGTACCAGGGAAATGCAGAGCCATAAGCTGCCTCGACACTGGCTGCACAGCCCAAGCCCCAAGCTTCTGACCTGTGCGCAGCACTATTTCCTCTGGACGCAGGCTGCCTGGCTTCCAAAGGAGCCCCCACCAGGGTCTCACATTTCCCTCGCCCGCTAGCACCTGCTTCCTCTGAGGCCTGGAAGGGAGCAGGATACAACCTTGGTCTGACCACAAGGACCAGGCGCAGGAATGGTTGTTTCTGCTTCTTCCTCCTTCCCTCCATCCTAGTCTGGACCTGCAGAGGGCCTTGTGGGCTGGATGGCTCTCAAAGCTTCTGCTTTCCTCAGGCTCAGCCCTGTCTGAGAATCCACGGCACTCTCAAGGGAGACGGGACCATCCCGGGACCACAGCGAGAGTACGGTGAGCTGCTCACGGCCTTGTTCTTGCCATCTCTCCTGGGGTTGGGGCTGTGAGGGTGTGTTGGGAACTATGATGTGGAGGTGACACTGGGGAGGACATGCTTAACTCTTTCACTGCTCAGAACTGACCGAAGACAGAAAGGATTGCTGTAAGTAGGGAAAGTAGGGAATTTCCTGTCCCTGGAAGTATTCAAGTGAAGACACTGCATGCACTTTTCCAGCTAGCTCCACAAACCCTGTGGCATGCAAGAAGTACTTATTTTGCTCACACATCTGGCAATCAGCTGGGGTTTGGTTGGTTAAGACTGGGCTTGGCCGGGGTGAGTCTGGCTCTGCTCCATGCACGCCCACCTGACCAGTAGCAGACTAGCCTGGGCATGTTCTTAAGGCCTCCAAACAGGTGCAAGAGAGCAAACCCAATGGAACAAGCCATTTGGTCATGTCCTGGCCACTAATATGTTATTGGCCCAAGCTCAAGTCGCATGATTGAACTCCAAGTTGGAGGACACAGCCTCTTTAGTGGGACAACCAAGGTCACTTACCTGAGCAAGGGATCCTGAGTGAGAGAAGTGAGGACCGAGGGCCATCAGTGCAGCCTGCCATCAAAGGTACCTGCTCAGGAGGAGGGACTTGAACGTGGGAGTGAAGCCAAGGCCATGAGATGGCCAAGGTCCCTCAGCCTATGGCATAAGCACTGCCAAATGGCACAGAGCACTGTGCAAATACTCTGCGTCTGTTTGATCTTGTAACCCTCCAGCAGTCCCTTAGGGTAGACGCAGTCACTAATCTTTTACTTCATAGACCAAGGTCCCAAGAAGAACCTAAGTGGGGAGCCAGGACCAAACCCAGGTGTGACAGCTCAAGGCTGCCTTCTTACCCAGTCTGTTGATGCCCTCCTATGCATGGCGTGTCTCCACCTCAGTCCATGCGACTTGGTGCAAATGAAACACCACATGCCTGACTTTTGCCATTCCCCCACCCCTGGCCCCTGTCAAGTCTCTGATTGCTTCTAGTGCGAGGAGGGGCTGGAGCCAGTGGGACTCTGTCTAGATCTCCCTCTCAGGAGTCTGCCACCCACAGGCCTTTTGTATCACTTGTTCCTGTGCTGTGTTTGGAGCCTGAGACTCTTCTGCGAGGCAATGGTCCCCTCTACCTGAATGCCATGTGCAGCCTTTTCTCTTGGGGGCCTGTCCTGCCCCCAAAAGCTGCTCGGAAGCAGGGCAGGGTACCCTCTATTCCTTGCCAGCACACAGGCTTAGTTTCTTGCTTCTCCCCAGCATGTATATCACCTTGTAGCTTGGGCTGGCCCGTCCCTTCTTATCTAAGATGGAATTCTCTCTGCACCCATGGTCCCTGCCTTTGACTTTCTCTACTAACTCCCTACATTCTCTCTTTTTTTTCCCCTCTGGTACTGGGGTTTGAACTCATGACTTTGCACTTCCCAGTCAGGTGCTGTGCCGCTGAGCTACCCTGGCCCCTCCTATATTCTCTTGATGTCTTCTTCACTTTGAAAACATTTTTCTTTTCTTCCTGGTCATAAACTGCCCCCAGGAAATAAGCACAGAGCTTGAATGGAGGAGAGAGATAGAGGAAACTACCAGCTGAAACTGGTAATTAATATAATGAATAGATGAATAATTGCACATAATTCTATATTATACATTGATATAATACTTTCAAAATCACCAGACCCATAGGCTATGGGAACAGCCCGTTACTGCTCCTGCCTGCCCGTCCCCTTTCCTAGATATTTGTGCATTTCCTACCCTCTCCTCACTCCTCATTTCTGACCTCAAGAACCCTTCCCAGTGTCTCCCCGAGGTCTGAGGGCTGAGAGTGAGCAGGGAGATGAGAGCAGTTGGTTCCTGTGGAAGAAGAGAAGGCAGGAGCTGTTGGTGTGTCGGGTGCTGCTGTCTGGAGCCCCACATAGACCTTGCTTTCACTCCTCACTTGGGTCCTCTGCCCTCAGGCTCTAAGCAGGTCCGCCTGGCGGTGCCTGGGGCCTACGAGAAGCCGCAGGTCTTGCCCCTGCAGCCGCCCTCGGAGCCAGGCTTCCCCCCAACCTTTACCTTCCATGTGAATCCTGTGCTGAACTCCAGGCTAGACGTGGAGCTGAAGGAGAAGCTCAGGGTTCTACAGGTGAGCACCATGGCCAAGGTTGGGATGATGGAGGCAGCCCAGCCCAGAGAGCCTCAGAGGTACATTTTCTTCTACTGTGGGTTGCTCCTTTTGGGGGTCTTCTCTGCAGAGCTGCCCAAGTGCTGAGCTAGAGGCTCAGACCAGCAAGCTGGGTGAGGGCGGCATCCTGCTTTCCTCTCTGCCCCTCGGCCAAGAGGAGCAGCGCATCGTGGTCCTGGGGGAGGTAAGGCTCTGTCTGTGGGCCAGGGACCCCTGCCTAACGTGTGACCACCAAGAGAGGTATGGGGGTGCGCAGGATCAGGCTACCAGGAGGTCAGCCATCAGCCCACAGGTGCAGAGCAGTAGAGGCCATGGGCAGGAGGCAGTTTCCCTGGAAGGACCCAGATCTGCATGCCAGGGATGGGGCTGCTTTCTCTTTCAGGACCAGGAGGTGTCTCTGAGTGTGAAGGCAGAAGTGAGGTGAGGTGGGCTTCTAGCGGAAGGCCTCTGGGGTCTGGGCTGGAGGTGCACTCTGTCCCCCAGCCCCTGTGTCCTCTTGCCTCAAGCCATGGAGGTTCCTTCCCCTCCCCCTATCTGTGGGGCGTCCACAGAGTGGGGTCTGCACCTGTGAAAATGGGGCTGAGCTGAGGCTCCCCTCTACCGAATAGTCACCTAATCCTCCACCCTGCTTCTCTGAGGCAGCTCTGGGGACCTGGACCTGCGCCTTGGCTTTGAGCTCTGTGATGGTGAGCAAGAGTTCCTGGACAAGAGGAAGGCGGTGGTGGCCAAGGCCCTGCAGCAGGTGCTGGGATTGAGCGAGGCTCCTCACCGTGACCAGGTATGGAATGGAGGAGGAGCTGGGTCTTGAGGTTGCTGGGAGCAAATCCAGCCTGTCCCCTTGTGTGGACAGAGGGGACTTGTATGACATCGGGTGACAGGAAGCAGGAAGGAGAGCCGAGTAGAAAGGGAGAAGATCTGTTTGAGGCATGAGGAGGAGAGTCAGGACCCTGTATGGAAGGGGGGCTCCACAGCCCTGGCCAAGGGGCAGGTGTCTTAGCCTGGGCCACCATGACAAAATACCACAGTCTGGGTGATGTCAACAGTAGACACTGATTTTCTCCTCAGTCTGGAGGCCAGAAGCCCAAGGTCATGGGACCAGCAGGGTGGGCTTCTGATGAGATCTCTCTTCCTGGCTTGTAGATGTCACCTTCTACTGTAATCTCACCTGGCTCTTCCTCATGTCTGCAAGTGTGAGGAGAGGAAAGGAGAGTTCTCTGGTGTCTCTTTTCTTACAAGGAGACTGGTCTTACCAGATTGAGGCCCTACTTGTGACAGCACATGACTTTTATTATTTTGTTATAGGTCAAACTGGGGGTTGGGCTTCAACAAATGAGTGTCGGGAGGACACAAAGTCCCTAACCATGGCCAAAGGGATTTAGAAGTAGATGGGATCCCTCTGCAAAAACATGGTCAGTCTGTGACCAGGAGACAGGAGGAGAAGATGCAGAGAGATAAACATGGTCAGTCTGTGGGAGGCCAGGAGAAAGCTGGTGGCTTCCACCTGGTGACACATGTACTCAGGAGATGGAACCTGTGACCAGCAGCCACAAACTGACAAGCCTGGGCTGCCCATCTGGGCACCACATATGGCCTTGCTGCAGGACACTTGCCGTCTTGTTTAGCACTGTGAACCAGCAGAGCCCCCAGTAAGCATCCTCCGATACAAAAGAAAAGAGGAAGAAAAAAGGACCCAAAAGCTGTGGTGGGACGAGGGAACTGTTTGTGGGAAAGCTGATCAGCTAAAGGCCTTTGAATATGGTCCTATTAGGATGCCTCTCATGTCTAGGGGCAGGTCTGGGCTGATTACTGCTTTTCATTTAGCTCAATGGTTCTCAACTGGGGCAGTTTTGTCCCCCACTTCCCCAGGGGATATTTGTCAGCATTTAGAGATGTATTTTATTATGACAGCTGGGTTAGCAGGTGCTACAGGCATCCACTGAGTAAAGGCCAATAGCATTGCTAAATTTCCTGCCACACACAGGATAGTGCCTCCCAAATGATCCAGTCCAAAGTACCCATTCACCAAAATAAGGTTTTTTTGGTGAATCAAGTACATCATCTCATAACAATGGTTAAGAGCCATCTCTGGAGCTATATGGTGTGTGCTTGATAGCTTACCTAACATTATTACTAACATTATGATCTTGAGTACATTATATCCCATGCCTCAGTTTCCTCATCTGACGAAAATAAGGGGTCTTATCAGGTTGCTATGAGGATTCAATAAGGTAATACCTGTAAGGTTCTTATAATAATCTCTATCAGAGATGGTCAATACTGTACAAGTGTAGAGTGGCTATCATTACTGTGTTCAGGTTCCAGTGGTGGCTGTGCTGGGCTCTGGGGGTGGAACCCGAGCCATGACTTCCCTGTATGGCAGCCTGGCAGGGCTACAGGAGCTTGGCCTCCTGGATGCTGTGACCTACCTGAGCGGGGTCTCTGGGTCCACCTGGTAAGTGGGGTGGGGTGCAGAGTGAAAGCCAGCCCTGCAGGGTGAGGGGTGTGATCTGGAGATCTGATGGAATCTTTGAGGTGGAGCTGGGTTAGGAGAGGGCGTGTGGGGCAGAAAATGCAAGTGTGTGTCACGGGGAGGAATCTCTCAGCCTCCCGCACTGCCACTAACCCAGGTACCTCTTCCACGCCCAGGTGCATGTCCACACTCTACAAGGATCCAGCCTGGTCCCGTGTGGCCTTGCAGGGCCCCATTGCGCATGCCCGGGCTCGGGTCTGCAGCAGTAAGATGGGGGCAATGTCCGCGGAGCAGCTGCAATACTATGCTCAGGAGCTGGGGGCCCGGGAGAGAGAGAGCAGCGTGTCCCTCATTGACCTCTGGGGCCTCCTCATTGAGTATTTTCTGAACCAGGAGGTGAGAGATGAGCAGAGGTAACACTACCCTTTCCACTGCCCCATCTCCCGTTTTGGCCTCATTCCTCAGGCTAAAGTAAGAGACTTGCAAATCTTCGCTGGAGGGCCGAGCTCCCCTTGAAGAAGGGGAGATACCAGGGTGGGCAGCCCCACTTTGCTTTTTGGGCTCTGAACCCTAAGGATGAGGACCCCCACCCATAGATTTCCTGCACAGCTTTTCATGTTTTTCTTCCCTTTTTTACACTGGGGTATGTTCGCGATATATAAGTACATTCAACATGGGGCACTGGTGTACATATACATTCAATGTTGATCCTCTTTTCTTCCTCATCCTTTCCCCTCCCTGCTAGCAAACACCTACACCTGAACTCCCCTTGCAGAGACGGGTGTCTGCTGGTCTCATTGACCAGCGCCACCCTGACTCACGCCACCCAGTGGCTGCTTCTAGAAATGCAGGCCCAGCCAGCCCTCTGCAATAAGGTTCAGAGCTATGGACCCACTTGTGCGTGGCTCTCAGTTGTGAGTCACCAGTGATTTCTCATTTCTAAGTAAAGAAGCTACATTTTCTTAGATAAGTTAGACAAGCTTTTCAAGGACTCTTTTTATATGTCCATCTAACTTCTGTGCCTCTGATATACTCTCTTGAATGGAAAAATGGGGGAGGGTGTCCCTAGAGGCCCTAGAACTGTAAAAACCCAGTGGCTGGACCCTGATGCAGCTTGTCCCTTAGAGCTGTCCCCACAGCCCTGGTCTTGACAACTCAAGCTCTCTCTCCTGTGGGCTCACCACGTCCAGCAGGGTCCTGACTTAAGATCTCAGGGATGGGGCAGAGGTACTCCTAAAAGTCCACGCTGCCTCCCTTTTCTTCTGCCCAGGAAAACCCTGCCAAGCTGTCCGACCAGCAGGAGGCAGTTAGCCAGGGTCAAAACCCTTACCCCATCTACGCCGGCATCAACGTCCGCACCAACATGAATGGGGAAGATTTTTCAGGTGCCTGGGGTGGAGACAAGGAAGGAGCAGAAGGGATTGTTGGCAGGAGGTTGGATGAGGTCAGAGCCTTGGGTCCAGGTGGAGGTGCCTTGGAGCATAGGGGGCTGCTGCTTTCTGTCCTCAGCAGGGCAAGTTTCCTGCTCCGGCAGGAGGGCCCTGGTGGGAAGCCTTTAGTGATTTTGCTTTCACTCGGGCCCCCAGAGTGGTGCGAATTCACCCCTTATGAGGTCGGCTTCCCCAAGTACGGAGCTTATGTTCCCACTGAGCTCTTCGGCTCTGAATTCTTCATGGGGCGACTGGTGCAGCTCAGGCCTGAGCCCCGCATCTGCTACCTGCAAGGTGAGTGTAGGCCTTAAGGCAGGGACAGGAGGTGTCGTGGCCAGGCCCTGACGTGAGGGCTCTGCCTGTCTGCCCAGGTATGTGGAGCAGTGCCTTTGCAGCCAGCCTGGACGAGATCTTCCTGAAGATTGCTGGCTCGGGCCTGGGCTTCCTGGACTGGCACAGAGGCAGTGTGAACATCACAGGTGAGGGCAGAGCCCCAAGATCTCACTCGCTTGCCAGCATTAGGGTCCTGGCAGAGAGAGAGGAAGGATAGGAGAGGGGCTAGTGAAGGACTTAGCGGTTCCATTGCACTCAGGCAAGCCCTGAGGAAACTCTAGCTGAGAGTATCTGAACACCTGGGACAGCAGAGGCCCACATCCAAGTTCTCCACTGTTCTCCAGTTAGATCATTTGGCCAAGGCCTCTAGATGTTCACAGCCCATTCATGGTCACCCTTCAGCCTGGCCCTCGAGAGGCCTTAGAGAGCCCAGCTGCACAGCGTGCCTATCCCACCTTCCTTTCCTGGTAATTTTCACTCCACCCTTAAGACTCAGCTCAGGTATCTGTCATTTCTGCTTTCCCCTCTGGGCCAACTGGGACTCAACCACCATGGTCCCTGAGGACTGCATGCCACCCTCATGTTGTTATGATCTGTTATTCTAGGTGTATGAACACCCTCCCCCTTCCAAGTAGGCTGCAAGCTGCAGGGCTGGAGCAGGCCCCATCTGCCTGTGTACCCCTCAAGTTTTATATGCAACAAAAGGGAGAGCAGTTTGTCAATAAATAGTGTCATAGGTGACTTCCAAAACGTGACAGGTACTTTGAAAGGAATTCTGTGCCCGGTGCATAGAGATCTACATCACCATTAGCAAATCTAAGAATTTTAACAATACCTCAATATAATAACTATCCTACTGTAGTTGATTAAACTGTAGTACCTTTGTAAGTTCAGAACCCAACAAAATATCAAGTCTTTTGAGCAACTTCTGTTTGAAGGAAGAAACATCTTAGTTCTTTTTTTTTTCCTTTTTTTCTTTTCATTTCCCTCTTCTTTCTCTTTCTTTTTTGCTCTTCTCTTTCTCTTTCTTGGGTTTCTGAGACAGGCTCTTGGTGTGTGTCCAGGCCAGCCTTAAACTCACTGTGTTGCCTAGCTGGCCTGGAATATGTGATCCTCCTGCCTCAGTCTCCTGAGTGCTGGGATTACAGGTGTGTACCACCATGTCCAGCTTCTATAGCCTTAATATTAAAAAAAAAAAAAAAAGAATATGTGAAGCATAGTTGAGGTCTGGCAGAGGAGGAGCAGGAAGGGTATGCAGTGTGGGGGAGGGGGCTGCCCTGAGCTGTGAGGGTCACTGGACAAAGGGGGGCACCACTGCTCACTGGTTTTCACTCCCATTCCACCTAGAGTGCCCACGGTCCCAGCTCTATGACCCTTCTCGCCTGCGCACCAGGCTCTTCACCCCGCAGGGGCCTTTCTCACAGGTGGTGCTGGACATATTCACCTCCCGCTTTACTGCCACCCAGAACTTCAACTTCATGCAGGGCCTCTACCTGCACAAGGACTATGCGGCCCGCAAGGACTTCGTGGCCTGGAAAGGTCTGCTGGGCTGTAGGGTGATGGTCTCCTTCGGCTGGAGCCAGCACCGATGCACACGTGCCTGTGAGGGGTGCTGTCTGGAGCGGGGATGGGGGCGTCTGATGGGGGAAACTCTGTCCCTGTGCTGGAAGGTGGGACAGCCCAGGCTGTCAGAGAAAGAGAGGGAGGAGTCTGCAGGGAGAATGCAGAGGGCAGACAGAGCCAGAGCAGCTGTCTCATACCTTGCAGACACACACCCAGACAGCTTCCCCAACCAGCTCACACCCATGCGGGACTGCCTATGCCTGGTGGACGGAGGCTTTGCCATCAACTCTCCCTTCCCACTGACCCTGCTGCCCCAGCGGTCGGTGGACCTCATTCTGTCTTTCAACTACTCCCTGGAAGCTCCTTTTGAGGTACAGGGGGACAAGGAGTGAGGTCCTGAGCTGGGTGGAGGAGGGAAGAAAAGGGGACCCTGCAGAGGGCTTAGTGTTTGGGGTCACTCTTCTGACTGACCTGGATTCTGCTCAGTGGCCGGTACCTTTGGTTGCTGTTGCCAATCCAGGTCTCTGGAGTTGGACGAGGGTTTCTGGGACAATGGGTAGAAGTAGGCATAGGAGGCGGAGCAGAGTCCTTTCACGTCTTCCAGCCGCTCTTCCACACCTGCTGGTTTGTAATGGGATTCTCCAATCTCATTTGGGCCTACTGTCCTTTGTTACTATGGTAACAGCAGTCATGGGTTTCCTTCAGGAGACTTCAACTCTGTCAGGCAGTGACCAATGCCACTCCAGATGTGGATTCTGGTCATGCTGCTGGACCAGCCCTTCCTCTATTCTGGTGTTCCTGGGTACAGTGAGCATGTGGGATCAGAGGGCTGAAAAGTCTTGTCCAGAGCTGACCTTGCAACCATCGTGTCAGCCTCGTGAAATTGCAGTTGGTCCCCAACAGGGAGGAGAGAGAGGTCAGAGAAAGAGAGGCTTTGGGGGAGGCAATGCCAGAGGCTCTAGGGTATTGATTATTGGCCATTACTGGTTATGGCAGTCTCCTATGTCTGACTAGTCAGTTGTTTGTGTTTGATGAATGAGGAATGTGGCCAGGAAGGGCAATGTCACATGTCCAGTCATCCAGCTGTGCAGAGGCAAAGCTGGCAGGAAGCCGGGCTGTGAGCATCCAGGGTGGGAACAGTCAGGGTCAGCAGCTCTCATCTCTGCCCAGGTCTTACAGATGACTGAGAAGTACTGCCTGGACCGAGGAATCCCCTTCCCCAAGATTGTGGTGGGCCCTGAGGACCTGGAAGAGCCTGGAGAGTGCTACCTGTTTGCTGAGGCCGAAGACCCCCAGGCACCCATCGTGCTGCACTTTCCGCTTGTCAACTGCACCTTCCGCACACACCTGGCCCCAGGTGAGGGAAGCCCTGGCCTGGGTCTGACCTGCAAAGCTGGGAGTGCTGGGATGCTATTCCAGGCATGCCTTCTGGAGTGGGGGTGGAGCCTGAGCTAAATGTCACTTATTGTCCCTACTTGCTGGCCCTTGTGTATATGGGTCCTCTCCTCCAGATGGGCCTGAGAGCTGAGACATGGGAGGGGTCTAGGGCTCTCAGCTCCTGGGAAGTTCCAGAGCACCCCAGCCTGGCCCCTCTTCCCAGGTGTGGAGCGGCAAACAGCTGTGGAGAAGGCCTTCGGGGACTTTGTCATCAACAGACCAGACACCCCGTATAGCATGATGAACTTCACCTATGAGCACCAAGACTTTGACCGGCTGGTGGCCCTGAACCGCTACACCGTCCTGAACAATGCAGAGACTGTGAAGCATGCCCTCCAGCTGGCTCTGATGCGGCGGCACACGGGGGCCCAGGCTGGGGCCTGATCAGGTGGAAGTTGGGACTACAGGACAGAGTGGAGCTGCAGGGTCAAAGGCAGTGCTTGCCAAGCAAGAAGTGGGTGGACTGTTCTACTGTAGTCTCAGCACTCTAGGAGGCTGAAGCAGGAGGACTGCAAGTTCAAATCCAGTCTGGGCAATTTAGTGGCTTAGCAAGACCCTGCCTCAAAATAAAAAACAAGAAAGGGCTGGGGATATAGTTTAATGCCCTGGATTTAATTCCCAGTTTCTAAAACAGAAAAATAAATAAGCAAGCACACCCTAGTTCTGGATCCCAGCTGGAGGAGAGCAATCAGGGCCCTGGCTGTGTCCCCTCCCAGCCTGGCCTGGGACCCACAACCCTCTGGCTGACATGACAGCGAGGGGCAGAGCCAGAACTTTTGGCTGGCATGCGGTGGGCAGCTTGGCTCCCTGCTCAGCCTTCTCTGTACTGCTGCCTCTCTGCTTCTCAGCCCAGCAGTGGAGGATTGCTTGGGAGCTCCTGCTGTGGCCATTATCACCATTTCTGTCCCTGTGTCATCATCCTTGGTGCTCATGGAGTTGAGAGTTCACGCTTTAGAACCTTGAATCTGTCTCTAATGCCCCCTCCTTTATTACCAGGCTGCATCTGGCTTCCTGGGAGTGGAGGACAGCAGCTTTTGTCTGTCTGGGCAGGGGCCGAAGGGAGGTATGTGAGTTGATTCTGAGATGGGCTTTGGCTGATTTGCTGGGTTTACGAGTCTTCCTGATCATCCTGACTCAGAGATGGGCCTCATTGGACTGGACAATGGGGAGCTGGCTCTGCTGATTCACTGTGGGGCCCATTCCTCACTCCCACCACGTGGCCCCTACTCTGGACCTGGGCTGAGGCTGCTGCAGTAAAGCCCAGGCATCCCTTGGTCTGTCCATCATACTGCTCTGGTTGGTACCCAAAGCCTCCTCTGGCTCTTCCTGTCACCCACTGACATCTCCAAGCCTCTGTCTCCTCATCTTCCCTCTCCTCTTCAGCTCCTTAAACTCTGCTGAGATTATTCAGGGGGTAACTCCAGGCTTCTGAGAACCTGTAAAATCTGTACCTTGCCTCTCCATTTGAATTACCATCATTTGGTTCCAAACTAGTCATCTTTGCAGGAGTTTTAAAGTAAGTCTGGGTCTTGAGATCATTTCTGTTTACTGTGCTTCTCCCCTGCCCCTTTTCTGCTTTCTGATTGTATTAGTCTGTTTTTCATTGCTACGAGGCAAAAGTGGAAGCAAGTTACTTTATAAAGAAAAGACGTTTATTTTGGCTCATGATTCAGGAGGTACAAAATCCTCCTGGCCACCCCACCAGGTGATGGTTTCTTGCTGGCAGAGTCCTGAGGGGGTAAAAAGATGCAGGGACACATGTGTATATGACTTGTCTTCCTGGTCTATCCTTACAAAGCCATGGGGTTTTGATCTTGGAAGTCCCAATGAACCTATCTGGTTTCAGTCAGTTCCTCAAAGCCCCTTTAAATGCTAGGATCAGATTTAGGTTTCCACCTTCTTAATAACTCACACTGGGTATTAAATTTCAATACCTGAAGCTTCGGTGGCATCCACACCATATCCAAGCCATAGCACTGACTCGGCTGTCGCTTCCTGCCCTCTCCCTGCTGCAGCCTGGAGGTTCTTACATTCTATCTCTAGGATTCTGATGGTCTCTCCTGTCAATGTCCTTGACATATACTTTCTATATAACAGCACGCATCCATTCTAGATGAGCAGCAGTATACTTTTTGAAGCTCTAAAAAATTACCTGCTCTTCATTGTCTCTTTCTGGAATTCCTTCCTTTTTTTTTTTTTTTTTTTTTTTTGGCGGTACCAGGGATGGAACTCAGGACCTCACACTTGCCAGGCAGACGCTTATGCCACTGAGCTAAATCCCTAGCCCCTCTTTC
>PVJX010010989.1:0-55057 GCA_004027295.1 Dolichotis patagonum | reverse complement strand
ATAAACCTGACCTGGAGTCCAGATCCGTCACCTACTGAACAGCCAGCCTTGGAGAGAAGTGGGTGAGCAGTGGGCCTTTGTGACTAAGTGAAAACAGTGGCTCAGAGGTCCAGAGGCTCCAGTCCTCCTCCTGTCATGTTCTCTACAGGCGGAGCAATTCATGTTGCCAGCCTCCAGCAATTAAAGAAGAGAGAGACTGATGAGCAAACTTAGGTGATTTGTGTTCCTAGCTCAGTTATTCCAGCCTCAGCCTGGCTCTTACGTCTCAGCTGTCCCTGTCCGTCCTGGGGTGGGTGGGGGGAGTGGGTTGGGATCTGTCCTCCATTCCAACAAAACACACAGAGAGGAGAAGAGCTCATGTGTTCTCACCGAGGAAACCAAATATATGGGAGATCTGGTCTAAATCCTGGGCCTCACCTTTAGTCCAGAGGTGGAGACCATGAGGAGGTAAAGCGAACAATTCCACCTAACAGAAAATTTAACAACCCGCCCTCTCACATGCTGGAGGGAAGTCACACATAGCAGTTTAACAATGTAGGGTTTAAAGCCAAGCTTATATGAAGAACAGATGGGTCCACACCTAAGAAAAAGAAACTGCTCCAAAATGGGCGTGCAAAATCTCAACATCCAATTCTGTTTAGAAATGCTAAAAGTGTCCTAGCCTCTTGCAGTTAATTTCGATCCTTCTAGCATGTAGATGAAAGAGCAAGGGCAACACTGACCAGCACACCTCTGTCAGTCACTTTAATTAGCTAACCCAGCTATTGTTCTGAGATCTGCCCTCCAGAGAGAGATTCAGATTCCAAATACAACCAAGGAAGTGTGGCGCCTGGAGCAAGGTTAACTTTTCTCATCTGCTGGGTGGGTCCACAACAAGTGATTGATTGAGGGTAGGGATTTTCCTGCACCTCTCCCAAGTATTTTCTGACCTGCTTGTTGACAGATTTTTAACATTTCTTTCCCAATACCTTTCTTTCATTTTATAATTAAAAATGGGATGTGAAAGACAAGAATTTCTATAAATGTAGCACCTTGACTAAAGTGTAAATGAACAGCATAAAATTTTGTTTTCAAAGAGACAGCTTCTGTGGGGTCGCTGGGGAGACCCTACAGGGAGGGTGCGGTGGGCCTAGGAGAGTGGAAGGAGAGCGATGCGGCCTGAGGCTTAGGAGCCTCACTGGGCTGGAGTAAGTGTCCTTCCCTCCACTCATTTAAACTGATGCTTAGTTTTAGCTCATGTGGAAGCTTTAGATCATCATCAACCTTTGGCCAAAAGCTGAGTCTTTGGCACTGACTTTTAAGGCAAGCACTGTGTAGGCTGTGATATTACCATGCTACGATACTAGGAAAACTGCAAACAAGCGGTAAAAGATGCTCATCGCTTTGTCAGTAGTGTTGAAATTCTTCAATCTGTGTTCTCTTTGGCTCAGCTGAACCCTAAGAGACAAATACCACTGGGAGGATCATGACTTTGGAGGCGTGATCTTCATTCATATAAAGATTCACGTGTGTGGAGAGAGGGGAAAAGTGGATGTGATAGTATCGAGGGCAGAGAAAGGCTGGAGCTTGAGTGAAATGAATCAGGAGGAAAAACAGAGAAAGCGGGGGCTTGGACAACCCAAGATCACCGTCCTAATAACAGTGGGAAAAGATGTGCTGCAGCAGTGCTGTGTGGTGTCTGTGCACCAGGTGCTCGTGGAGCGCCTTATGTGTGACGATGTATCTGGAGCCTGAGTGTGGCTGTGTCCTCGCCTACATCCTGCCCTTGAGTCTCCTGTTTGTCCAGTGGACTTCACTGCCTTCCCGTGGTGAGAAGGTTGGAGTCACAGAGGAAAATGGAACAGGCAGAAGCAGTGCTCTTTACTGAGTTTATGTCTCTACAGGGATGAGAAAAACAGAGATACGCATTATTCTAGACCATCTACCATGCAAGTCGTAAGGCAGAGTCCCGGATGTGGAGTGCCGCTAGTCAGGAAACACGTCTCGGGGGTGATGCAGGGTGAGCACTTCCCAAATGACGAGGTCAGTGGCAAAGATGCTGGTGGAGCTCGGGCTGGGGGGAATGGCCTTGCTTGAAGGAAGCCAGGCATGTTCAGCACAGGGCCTGAGGAAGGGAGGGTGCAGTGCTGCGGATGGTCCGCTGCTTGGATTTTTTTCAGGAGCAATAAGAAGCACAAACTATTTACAGGCTTTGACGTACAAGGGTGTGGGACTGAACTCCCATCTCATGAGTTCGAAGCTATGTAGAAATAGACATTGCCACACTTGAGTCCATGTGTGTGGCCCTCCTCACAGGACATCTGCTGCGGTCCTCAGAACAGACCCAGGGTGAGGCTCAGGGTGAGGACTGGGCATCTTCCTGGAGGAGGCCTGGCTCAGGGTGGTGCCCGTGGCTTCCTGAGCTTGGTTTCTTTCATTAGCAGGAGTGCTGACTTCATCCTTAGGCTCCCAGAGTAAGAGCTCTCCTTAGCGCTTCTTACCTTTGCTGGGCGATATTTGGTTTATTTGGAACTCTGGTGTGCACCAAGTGTGAGCTGCACACTCAGGAGTAAATGAGTTTGTATGGATGTGAAGGCACTCTGCACTGTCTGGAGCCAAAAGAGAGTTTCTGAGAAGTGTATTAATATTTTCAGCTCTGCCTGCCAGAGTATGGTCTTACAAAATAAGCTCTCTGAGGATGAAAACGTCTGTTTGGACCTAAGTGTTTGTCATGGTGGCCACCAGGCCCTCTGCAGAGCTCGTGCATGCTCAGCTGTGTTTATCAAACATTTACTGAGTGTCTTCTAAGTGCCACAGGCCAAGGAGGCAGGTTCTCAACAATGGTGAGAAATATGTACCTTCCCTTCCCAGAAGCACGTTGTCAGCTTCCGGTAACATGCAGTCTCTTGTATCAGCTCATCTCATAGTTTTTGCAACCCGAAATGCTTTACTGCAGGTGCTCTGACTCCCTTAATGCCAGATGTACATATAGCTCATGCCTATACATCTCAGACCGGAGGGACTTCTAATTGTTCTCTATTGCTGTGTTATTAAGAGATCATGTGTCAGAAGTGGCCAGAGTCAAGAGATGGACTTTGTATAATCCTCAAGTTGCTGATAACTGGAGGCTTTGTGACAGACACAGATTACTTGTGAACAGGCAGTGTTTAGAGGATAAGGGCTCAGGCAGGAATGAAAAGCCAGGAGGGGAAATACACAGGGAAGGCAGCCTGGAAAGGTAACTAGTATGCACTGTGTGTGTTTGTTTCAAGGCAGATTACTTTGTTTGTACTGCTTGGGTGATAATCTTTGTGAGAGACTTAATGCTTGAGGAAAGGGCTTGCAAAATGAAGTCTGACTTGTGAATTGCTTCATATTCAGCCTTTGAATGGTGAAGGAGGGGTTTGTCCAGTGGCTTCTCTGGGGATGATGCTTTTACATTGCTAAAAGCACCAACTCTTTCCTCCTCTAATCTAGAAGTGTTTGCTGCTGTATTTCCTTTAGCACCAACTACAGGCCTGAAGCTACCGCAGGGCAAAGGGATACAATGATGAAAAAGACAGTCTATCTTTCATATTTGTGCATTCTACATCCAAGATTCAACTAACTATGGGTCAGAACTATTTGGCAAAAATTTTGTACAGAAAATGCAGTTATTTCATCTTGCTATTTCTCCCTCCACAATACAGCACAATAACTATACAATGTACATTTTGGTAGAAATTATTAGTAATCTAGAGATGATTTAATGTGGTGGTCAGGTCTGTATAGATTCTCTGCAAACTCTTTGCCATTTATCCAAGGGAATTGAGCATCTTTAGGTTTCAGTATTGGGGGCTGGAACAAAGCCTTATAGGTGCCAAGAGATGACTGCACGCAGTGCTTTGGAACACAAGCAGGAAGCAAATGCTTAGCAAGTGACTCGTTCTGTCACTTGTGATGATTATGTGAATGGGACAACGACAGAAGAGAATATTCAGTTGCCTTGCATAAAGATGGGATCTTTCCTCATTGTGCCCTGGTTCCTGACCTGAGAAGGGATTTTGATGGTGTCTTCATCACTTTCTCCTCACTGGGACACAGTACCAGACACCACGACTCAAAAGAGGAAAGGTTTGTTTGTGCTCACAGTGTGCAGTGAGCACGGCAGAGAAGAAAGAGCTCATGGCATGGGGGGCAGACAGCAGGAAAAGGTCAGGGGAGGAAGGACAGAGATAGACTCTTCTGGGCCACACCCCCATAACCACTTCCACTGACAAAGCTTTGCTGAGTCACACTTACCTATAAACTCAACAGTGGACTGATATGCCTTGAGTATCACCCACCCATAATCCAGTCAGCTCCCCAACGAGTGTGTGAGGCTTTGGAGGGCAGTTAGATATAGCATAAGGTTGACCTTGGACAAGGAAGACCTCACTTTTTCCTGTTTCTGAGTATGAGTCCATAGATTTCCTGGTCTTCAGTTGCTTCTTCTCCTTTTAGATCTGCATAGACTTTGAACTCCTGAAGGCCAGGGACCATACTCTCTTAGCTTCAAGAACCAATGTTTTGTGCAGTGAACATAAATATAATAAGTGTCATAGTAGGTGCACAGTAGGTGCCAAAGAAATACTAGTTCATTAAACTACAGACTTTCTTGCTGCATCTCCAATTCCAGTCACAGGCTTAGCTGGACAGAGGGGCCAGGGCCCCATGGAGCCGTACTGGGCACACCCTGCGGACAGCTTCCTTGACCATGGTCTGGATGAGGCCTTGCACCAAGTACTGAGAGGTGGACAAGAGGCTGAGGGAGTCAAAAGGCTCCAGTCTCGGAACTTTGGGACTTCCGCAGGATGACATGGGCTGCCTGCCGATTCTGCTCCCAGGCTTGCCAGGGATAAGAGAGATTTGGATACCAGCTTCTCCCCAGGAGGGTTTTGGAGTCAGACGGCTGGCGACATGTCAGCCAGCACCTCCCACATCTCCTTTGAGGTGCCTCCAACACATCCAGATGGAAAATGTCAGTGTTTCATGGAAAACACAGCATGATACACATTTATATCTGCTTCCCACCAGAAAAAAAGATTGTTTTTCCTTGCATTCTTGAAGTCACAACTATCCACCCAGAAATATTATTGTGGCCCTAAAATCCAAGTTTCTTTCCACCACTACTTGGTTTCCCTCCAAGCTCATATCTCTTACTAAATCTAGCTCCTAAAGGTGTTCTGTGTCTTTCCTCTCAATCTCTTTACCTTTGCCTAGAGCAGACAGATAACTTGCTTCCAACTCCTACTTGTCTCAAGGAGGAATCTTGTTAATGCCGTTATAGCGACCATCCCCAAGGGACAAAGAGAGGGTCAACAGGTGGTGGAAGAAGCCCTGGAGATTTGCTCCGGGGTCATCTGGTCACCCTTGCTCTGCATCCTCTCTGCTTTCTCAGGTGCACTCTACTCCTGTTACCCTGGGCACGATGGCTCCAAGCATGGCCATGTTCCACGGGGCTTTGTGACATGATGGCCATCTCCTCAGCTACCCTCCACCTCTCTCTCTCTCTCTCTCTCTCTCTCTCTTTATTGGAGATTGCACCCAGGGTTTTTGATCTGAGCTGTATTTTCAGTCCCTTTGAAAAAAAAATTTTTTTAATTTTGAGTAGGGTTTTGTTAAGTTGTTAAATTGCCCAGGATAGAAGTTATGATCTTCCTGCTTCAGCCTCCCAGAGTGCTGAGATTGCAGGCAGGATCTACCACACCTGATCTTGCTCTGTGCCAGCCCTGTCAGCTGCCCATAGACACCGTTACTCTAAGAAGTCTCCCTTCTCTTCCTGCCCAAGGTCCACTCTGCCAGGTTACTGCAATTTCTTCCAGGGCATCACTGTTTTTGCAGACAGCAGTTGGGGATTATTGGATGGTGACACTGGGGATTCTCTGTGTCTATCTTTTTGTTCTCCTCTGGCAGCACCTTACATAGCCTCTCCCACCTTCACTTTCAGTTTATTAAACAAGACTAATCAGATCATTATGAGGATTTGATAGGATGACGTGTAAGGGTGTAATAAGTGGCATTGTCTGGTGCAGACTAGAGTTGTCTAGGGCAGTGGGCCTGGGACGAGGCCTGGAGTCAGTAGGAAGGCTGTTTCTCTTCTGTGCTCTGTGCCTGACGCTGGATGCAGAAGGTGAGTAGAGCTATTAGCATCAGATGCACAGGGCAGATGCTCGTTGTGGAGCCGGGGAATGCTCTCGAAGAGAGACGTGAGCTTTGACGGGTCCTCCCTGGCGCTGCTGTGGTGGGAGTGTGTGTGCCAAGAAAACCTTTATTTTAGCTGAGCTACTATCACATTTTCCAGTCAAGATGGATATGAAGTGGGCAGAATCATAATAAAAAGCTCCTATTTTCTGGATTCAGGCTAACCTATAGCATGGCCACTAGGAATCTAGCACAAAAGAAGTTCAAGGCCTCATTCTGGCCTTAGCTTATTCAAATTTGCACCCTACACCGAGAGAAAGAAAGCTACATTTATTTTGGCAGCAGGGGACAATCCTGGGACCCCCTGATCCTGTCTGGCGTGGGACCGACTCTTAGTCTCTGGGAGTTCAGTACAGGTGAGGTCAGCATGTGCTGAGACCGGGGGATGACAGACCAACGGACAGCTCTGAACTGGGAAGTACTTTTCCACTTCCTTCTGAATTGAGTCCACAGTGGGGTGGGAAGCCATCTGGAGACACGCAGCCCCAAATCCTCGCACGCTGTGATGCGCTTGATTAAAAGGTGGACGGGAAGAGGCATGGTATGTGCGCCCTTGTGTCAGCGGGGAGCAGCAGCCTGCATGTCGTGGTCCGCAGAGATTTTGCCTGGATTACTTTAAAAGCACTTTTGGAGAGTTAGGAAAATGAAAGTCATGTGTTTATTCGTCGAGGAGACCTTCTCTTGGGGATATTTTATTTGCCGTTCTACAAAGAGGCAAAGCTTCCACATTCTAAATCTTCCGTGCAAGAACTTCTAAGCACTGGAGAAACAGCAACAGAAGAATGAATTTGGCAGTCTCTGAAGTTCTGATGAATCTGGAAACTTGTCCAGGCTCTTTGAACTTTTCAGCTGGGCCATCCCAGATCACACGTGTGGTATGTGTGAGAGTGCAGGTTCGCTTATAGCATGAACATTTTCCAGGCCACTTTTATGTTTTTATCAAAAAGCCTTGGCCAGGCCCCAGAAGAGCCAGAGTAACACTGAGATACTCAAGCATAGGAAGGTCTGAATGTCACCAGCGAAATTTGAAAATTGGACTTTTGGGGACACTAGAGGGATGAGCTCGGGCCATTTAATTCTTAGGAAGGAGACTTTCTGATTAAAAATGGTTTTGAGAGTATTAACATAAGAAAGTCTGTGCACTGGTCAGGAGTATTTATAGGAAAGTCTGTGCTCTTGGTCAAGGCTTGCTAGCTAAGTGTATAAAGGGTCACAGTATGACACCACAGGACCAGCAGAATGAGATTCCCACTGCCTTGTTTGGAGGCGTCAGAAGATTTGGATCCTGACAAACTTGGTTCAGTGACAGATGACCAAGTCTAGCACTGCGGGTTCTCTGTGTAGTCACAGTGGCCCGACATGAAGTCCAGAGTACTTAGCGTGCGCTGGATGAAGAGCCAAGTCTTGAGAAGATTGGAAGGGGCTTTCACTTCCTCCTCTGCTTAGCAATGTATCCCACTGGGTGTGCAGGGGCAAATGCAGTTGCTTTGGGAGAAACGTGATTTTGAAAAAAAACTCTTAAGTTACTTATTTATTGATGCATAATGAATTCTCCTTCAGGGACTCTCCCAAGGTTGTAGTCAGGTTGCCAGCAGGGAATGTTGTCCCCAGAATGTGTGGCTGGAGCTAGAGGACCTGCTACAAGGATGGCTCCACCAGGTCCCTGCCTCAGGGACCTCACCCCTTGCCACTGGAGTCTCCGTGGGGAGGCTTGAAGACCTGCATGGTAGCCAGCTGTCTCAGGAGTGGAGGCAGGTAGGGGAGGAGGGGGAGAGAGAAAGATTTCTTTTTCATCTTTGAGGGTCTTTAAGTGCAGCTTACTTTTGAAGGGAGAAAAATTGGTGTCTGGCTTTGAATGGAGTGAGTTTCAAAAGTCCACCACTTGTGGACATCAAAAGGGATGCACCGTGATCTGGAGACGTCATTGGCATGCGTGGGAATCTGAAGTCTGTGACTCATTAACTGGGGCTTAGGGCTTGAGTCTCCTCAGCTCATTTGCTCATTTCTGAAGGGACACTCGAAATAGCTACTTGGTTGCATTATTAATACAATTAGGAAGAGTTATGCGTATAAAACATCTCAAACAGTCCCTAGATTAAAGTTGATGCCAAACACAGAGTAGGTGCAGTAATGAGAGTGATGATCTCATGATGGTGACAAGTGGGGTCGGGTGACACAGTCTCTCTGAACCTCATTTGATCTGTAATGCTCATCCCATGAGACTACTGTCAACATATTTGGACTTATAGCAAAGGAGGTTCTGGTGCAAATTATGAGTTTTTCTAGTCTTTGGAGAAATACCAGAGAAATAATATTTTGGTTGTCTTGTTGCTAAAAACTATCACATTCAAAATGGAAATGTTAGTTATTCTAATTACTAAAATTGCTAGAGCACTCCCCTTGTAAAAATGAACTCACCCTGAAATCTGCTCATCCAGGCAGGAGTGTTTATCTCTCCATTCCAGAGCAATTTTCTTGAGTGATTCATTGTTCTGTATTAGCCAACTTGTTTCGGGTATTACACCTTGGGATGACATTTATCATGCACACAAACACACACACCCCAATCTGTCATTTAGTACATTTCCATCATCTGACAATAATTATGCTGTGGATGGTGATGTGATTGAATATTAAAAAACATGGAAAGTGTCACAATTAGTGAAGGTGGATTTTCTACTTTTCTGAAATGAGACTTCACTGGAAGCCGGAGGGCCGTGTGGAATGAAGACAGGGTGAAGCAGAAGCACTACTCCAGCACGACTCGAGTAGTGAAGCTTCTTCAGGGGACGTCAGAGCTCAGACTCTGAGGCACAATAGAAGCAGTGGCCCAGCTGAAAGGGAGTTTTTCCTTTTCTACTCTGGGCCCTTTACATCTCAGGAATCATTTAACTGAGCTGCACTGAGTAGTTCCTGGCAGAGTTATTGCAGAAAAAGCCTGTTTACGGTGGTAACTTCAAGGTTCCTGGAGCTTAAAGTGGGCAGAACTACTATTATTTGAGGAGCAAGGCGCAGCAGCACTGTGATAGGGATGTGAATGAAAGAAGAGCAGAAAACAAAGGCCATTATCTTCGGTCGGTCCTGGAAGACACAGCCTCCCCCTTCCCATCTCCTCATGAGTCAGGCGGGTGAGTGGGGAGACGCCCAGTTTTCCCTGGAATGAATTGTCAAACTTTCCCCTCCGGGCTGGAAACATGCTCCCCTCTGAGCCGCTCAGCATGCTGTCAAACCAGTCTTTACTTGAAAGATAGATGGCATCAACATGAAAGCTGTCATATGCATACCTCCAGCGCGTTCTGAAAGATTCTTGAGTGATGTTAAGTCCTGCATGGAGGAGCTGCAGAAAGGGCCTGAGAGCAGGCGGTCCTGCAGGGGAAGCTGCCGGGCCGGGACCCCCACCTGGGCAGGACTCTTCACTGGCTTCTTCTGAGCAAAGGAAGGGGGGGACAAGGGCAGCACAGGAGGACAAAGCAGGCAAAGGGGACAGTTGGTTTATGGAGCTTGCAAACCTGAACTCCAATATTAAAACTGCTTTCATCAGTCCCCTTAATCCAGAGAAATGCTTTTTGGCTTAGATGGGAGGAAAATCAGTTCCTTAGGGGAAAGCAAGGGGAGAAGGAGGTAATAAGGATATGAGTCAGACGCAGGGAATGGCTGGCAAAGGCCCGCGCGCAGGCGGCGAGGTGGAGGAGGACCCGCTGGCCGGGCCAGGCTGCAGGCCGCTGATAACTCCCGCCTGTGTTCTGACTCCTCTCTCCAGTTGTGAAACAGCTTTGACTCTGCTATGTAGGGGAAAGGTGAGAAAAAAAGAGCTGTTTCTTTCTCGCTCACTTTTTCTCCTCTGGGGAATGCACAGCACTTGGGCTCCAAAGCTGTGTTTTTCTTTAGGTTTTGCCTTTTAATAGGGGTTGAAGAAAGTGGTTATAGACATTTGAGGGGAAATAAAGCCTGTGGTTTATTAACAGGCCTGGTTTTAATCAGCAGTGATTTGACTAGGGTAACATTAGGGCTGCAACCGTGATAACTGATACTATGATTTTCTATGCTTTTAACCCCAAACTGAAATCTTGTGGATTCTCAGACAGAAATGTGTTTGTTTTCTAGGCCAAACTGTGGCCAGAGAGTGTTCCTGAGGACAGTGGCGAGGGCAGGGCAGGCTGGGGCTGCTGCCAGGGGGGAATTTTCTCAGCTGGAATTCCAGCTGCTGGGAGACCAGCCCTGGAGACGGGGGTTTCTTAGTGAAGCAGTGCAAAGCAGGTTGTGGCCCCCACTTGCCCACTCCAGGTCAGGGTCCAAGGTGGGGCAAGCATTCATGAGTTTGTCCTCGCAGACCTGAGGTGGGAGCTCAGGTCAGGACCCCGGACACTGCGAGGTGAAAAGCAATGTCACTTCTTGCTGAGATCAAGAAAGCCAGCAAAATGTACAGCCCCTCCCAGGTGCAAAACTGCTTTCTAGGGTAACCCAATCCTATCCTAGAGAGGGAATCTTTGGGGGTCTTTCCCACCAGTCCATTGTTGAACAGGGCTGTCACCAAAATTGCTGCCAATACCCCAACAAGTTTATGACTGATCTGAAAACCAAGATCAAATTCCAGCCTTAGTCAGCAACCATTGTTTGCCACGTTTGTAGCCAGGAGTAACAGTGGGGTTTCTGGAAATGTTCTCTTCAAAATAAGGCCACTTACTTTCCAGTGTATTTTTAAAAAACAGAAAGAAGGGGCTCAGTACTTACTTGTTTAACTATGGAGCCCAACAGCTTTGTGGATGGCCCAGGAGTACCATGATGAGAAGAGGAAGGACTGGCTCATCTCTCGTTAGTCCTTTGGAGGTTTCTGTAATACTATGATCCTGTGCATGCATGAGCACACACACACATGCCCTCACACACACACACACACACACACACACACACACACACACACATGCACACACACACATGCACACACACACACACACATGCACACACACACACACATGCACACACACACACACACACACATGCACACACACACACACACACACACTCAAGCTACTCTTCCCAGCAGTAGAAGAGTGCTAGAGTGTTTCATTTCTTGTTCTCAGACCTGACAGATGTTGACTGATGTCCCTGTGTCCCTTGGTGCTGCTGATAAAAGAGGACACATAACCAGGGGACAGGTACCTAAGGTCTGCTGGAACCAGGTATGTAGCAGGGAGGAATCTGACTGGGCCTGCCCAGTTCAAGGTCAGAGCTAGCTCAGCTAACGCAATCAGCGTTCTTGCCCTGGCTGCCTTCCCATCCACCCAGGCTCCAGTTCCTGTTTTGTTACAAAAGCTGTTGTGTCTGGGGCAGTGTGAAATTCACATCATCACCTCCTCCTGGGCACTCCAGGGACTCTAAGAGATGGAGCTATGGAAACCACCTCTAGCTATCCATGCTGAGAAATGGGCTCATATCTAGGACTCAGAGACAGATTTGTTAGAGTTGAATTCGATTGTTGCAGGAAAATTCCCAAGTCAAACAGAATTCACACCAAGGAGATAAGAAGGCAGCATTTCATCTTTATGCTGGCTGATCTTTATACCAGTGGACTGTTGCAGGATCATTCCTAGAGGCAACAGCACTGAGTTTACAAAGAGTTTGGTTTATATAGGATTTAGAAGTAGTAAGTACAAAGCAAGTGACAAAACATCACGTAATTGGTTATATGCATTGAGACGGATATTGACAGGCAGGCTAGTCTTGAGCAGATTTGTTGACACAAAGGAATTGTTTATCATAATATAAAGACATTCCAGGAACAAAGGCAGGGGTCTTCCAGGGTGAGCATAGTTAAAGGTGTCCTTGGCTGGCCCAGGGTGCCTTAAGGTATAGACAATTACTCTGACTCAGTTCTTATCAGAGGTGTGCAGCTGGGCTTCAGACACTGTCAAGGTCAACTAAATTCAGCATCAGAAACTTGGTCAGAGACCTCTAATTGCTCTCTCATTTGTATCATGACATACTTATAAGTTTGCTATTTTATAAATGTGTGCTTACATTATACTTGTGCCCTAATATTAATAACACTGTTCCAGAGCAGCAGTCACCAAGTATTTTTTCATTGACTGTGGGTTTAAAACTAGGGTGCATATTACCAACCCTATTTACTATGTATTACTGTTACTACCCAATATTGAAAGGCATACTGTGTGCTTAGGCTTCTTGTTAGGATGAAAAATGAGCACAGTCTCAGTAGTAATGATGCACTTGGCACCCAGATTTTGGTTTCAAATATCATTCTTCAGTAAAAAGAACCAACAATCCTTGGACAAATGCCTGATTCTGGAACTAGGGCAGGAGATATGTAAGATAAGTGTAGAGCAGTGGTGGTGAACCTGTGGCATGCGTGTCATTGAAAGCACTAAAATGTTTGCCGTCGCTGGCCCAGAGTACCTATCTTGTTTTGCCAAAAAACGAGGAAGTGCTCTAAACCAAGCAACAGCTACAGCAGACAACTTCATGATGGAGAGCTGCCAACAGCCAAAGCTGGAAAAATTTGAGCAAGAAAGTAGGTAAAATATATAGGGTTATAGCCCAAACTACAGAAGAAATACCCATAGTTGATACAGAAATAAGTAAGTGATTGAATAAATAAGTTGGAAAGAGTGCATAGCCATGTCAAGCCTGGCGTAGTGCTGTCTGCCTGTAACCCCAGCTCCCTGGGAGGTGGAGGGAAGAAGAACACAAGTTCAAGCCCAGCCTGGGCAACTTAGTGACTTAGCGAGAGGCTCTGCCCTCAAAATAAAAAGCAAAATAAAAGGGCTGAGGATGTGCGTAAGTGCAAAGGCCCTGGGTTTAATCTCTAATACTGCAGGGAAGAAAAGGCCACTGTTACCAAGGGAGTAGAATATACTTTCCCAGGTCTCAGGGGTCCTGAAGCTGTACATAGTGAGCTCCTTGCAAGGAGCACAGCATGGAAAGAGGAGATGGGGAAAGTGGCTTCCCAGTGGGGAAACTGACTAGCACTACTTTGGTCAGGTAACCTGGATCCTCAACAGTGGTAAATCACATGGATAGAGCATGTTATTTCATTTCGTTTCGTTTCAATTCGTTTCATTTCATTTTTCTTTTCTTTTCTTTCTTTTCTCCTTCCTTCCTTCCTTCCTTCCTTCCTTCCTTCCGTCCTTGTTTCCTCTCTTTGTCTCTCTCTCTTTCTTTTTTGAGACAATGTTCTCACTGTGTCCAGAACACACTGCTGAAATAATATGAGAAGGCAGTGTTTTATCTGCACGCTCTTGTGCCCAGACTAATCAAGAGAAAAGCAGCAGACAAATCTCAGCTGAAGACATTAGACAGAACACTGGACCAGTGCTCCTCAAAACTGTGCAAGTGATTAGAAGGGAAACTATTAATCTGCCACATCCAGGAGGAGTGGCAGGTCAAAGTCCAGAGAAGCAAATGTGATGCAGTGTATAGCACGTGCTCCTGGGATAGAAAGGGTCACTAGGGAAGAACTAAGGAAATCCACATCAAAATGGACTTTAATTAATAATGCAAATTGCTAACCTGAGTCTATACTGGTTCATAGGTGGTAATAAAGGCACCACACTAATAGCAAGAGAAGAAGCTGAATGTGGGCTACAGAGAAACTCCTTATGCTATCTTCTGTTTTTAAAATGTCAATTTAAAATATTGTCTTAAAATGTAGTTTATTATTAAAGGAAGTAAATATAAGAAGGTTTCAGGGAAAACTTTCCAGGCTTGATAACAGAGATGTGCTGGGCCAGGTGAATACCCTTTGTGGAAAGCTGTCCTAAGGGTTGCAGGGTGTTTGACAGTGGCCAAGGACTATACACACTAGATGCTAGTGACACCTGTCCAGATGTGACAGGCAGAAATGTTTCCAAGTATTACGTGTCACCACAAACTGAGAACCGCTTGGTTTAAAGAAAACACTGAACTGGATAGGAAGTTGACACGAGTTTAAAAGTTTTTAAGATTCTTATGTCTAAAAAAGACCATGCCTAATCCAGGCATGGTCAACAATTCCAGCACTTGGGAGGCTGAGGCAGGAGGATCGTCATGATTCAAGGCCAGCTTAGATGCAAAGTCAATTCAAAGCCAGCTTGAACTGCATAGTGAGACCCTGTCTCAAAAAGACAAAACAAAACAACTAACCAAAAAAGACCTCAGGAATATGAAAAACAAAATGAAAAGAGGAAAAGGGGGAAAAGACTGTGAGTGTCTAGCAGTGATGATCAGAGCTCCTCACACTGGTCAGAGGGGCACTTGTCTTGGCTCCTGTTCAACTCAAGCAAGTATTTATTGAGTGTGCCGAGGCGCAGGGCCAGGGCTGGCATCCGCACCCGCATCACCACTGCTTCCTGGGTCTCCATTCCCAAACTCATCCTTTCCTCAGGGTGCCCGAGTCTGCTGGTCCTCCTTAGAGACAAGACGCCTGGCTCTGCTGATAAGAACACAAATGCCTGCGACACCAGCCTCTGTGTGTGTGTGTGTGTGTGTGTGTGTGTACACAGTGCACATGTACATATAGTTCTACACACGACTGCTAGATTTACATTGCTACATATATTTAATTATACACGTGTGTGTATGATTTACTATGATTAATTTCTCTAACTATGTAAGTTCTCTCTGTCCTCCTAAATCTTGTCGTTCCTTAAATATCCCAGTCAAACAGTCACTCTGGGAAGCGTTCTGGCTCCCAGCCAGAAGTAGCCTCATGGTTTGCAACTTCCAGACCCTCCCTGTGCTTGGCAGGGGAGTTTTTAGGGTCTGGACGCACACCACCTCTCCTGCTGAAATGATGTCTTGGGAGTGGCAATAGCTTCATAGACTGTGACTCTGTGTGCAGGAGCATGAGGTCACTAAATAGACCAGTATTGTCATAAAGCTGCATTTCTAAACACTGAGCTTGAGAGAATTTGAAAGGAAAGGGAAGATTCTATTATCTACAGAAAATGTCATTTTTCCTCATCCCTCACAGTTTGTAGTGAGATTAAGCAAGGTGCAATGGATTCGCTGGTCATCCTCCCTCCCCTCAACATGAAGCAGGGCTCTGTGTGGTCACATCTGTTGCAGTCATGGTGAATCCACCCAGCATCTCACTCTAAACACACAGCCATTCTCAGAGTTGAGAATGAGCATTGCATAGTTGAGGAAATGAAGTTGTGGGAAGTTAGGAGATTGTTCACAGTCTTGCACCTCGTAAGCATTGGAACTGGAATTTATGCTTAGTTCCAGGTGTCTTGGAAGCCGAACTCAGTATCACTATTTTATCTCCCATAAAGACTGGCACAAAATATCTGCCAGACAGTGTCTTGGGCAAGGAAACACCAGGAAGCAAGGACTTGGAAGAAAAGAATCTCAGGGTTTAGAGAGTGAGATTTAGAGGGAATTTTAAGATGACCTAGAAGCATGGGGTTATTCTGCCCCTATTTTAGAAGGAAGGTACAACCAAGAAAGACACTGACATGAAACAGAAAGAGAAGGAAGAGAAAGAGGAAGATGAGAAGGGAGGAAGAGAGAAAGAAAACACACGCCATGTGTGTTTCAGAGATCAGTGGCTGCAGGCTGGCGGCATGTGCTCTGGACTTCAGCAAGGTCGTGGAGACCAAAAGGTGTTTCGTGTTAGGCAAGGGAAATGAAACGCTCTCCAGAGTCCTGTCCAGTCAAGTCTGTGCTTTCCAGCCCATATGTGATGTGGTCAGGTTAAGTCACAGTGACCATGGCGGGAAACTGTTGGTTAGTTCCATTTAGTCCAATCTGATGTTGCATAGGAAAATCATCTGTCTTCTCTAATAAGACCTGTGCTTGCAAAAGTACTGCCAGGCTGCTGAGCACTGTGTTCATCAGCTTTGCATCTCTCTGACCAAATACCAGAGAAAAACAAAGTAATGGAGGAAAGCCTTGTTCTGGTCCATGGTTTGAGAATTTCCAGCTCACGGTCAACTAGTTTCGTTGCTGAGGGCCTGAGATGAGGCGGAAACATCATGGCGAAGGGCGTGGTGGGCAAAGCAAAGCTGCTCACCTCAGAGGAAGCTAGGAAGCAAAAAGACAGGGAAGGAGACACAGAGGAAGTGCTGAGGACCAGGGTCATGGGCTGTGATCTATTCCCTCTAGCTCGGTTCCACTTCCTGTTTCCATCAACTTCAATAATGACATCAAGTTATTATCTCGCTGGTAGATGAATTTTCTGTCAGAGTAAGGACCTGTGTGTTCCAATCACTTCCCTAAAGCTCATCAGCATCCCAGCCTTCAACACAAGGAGCCTTTTGGGTGACATTTTACATGAAAACTATAGCACACGCTAGCTGTGAAAGTTTTATTGAGAGACAAATTTTCACCTTGTTTTCATTGTTATAAAGGAGAAAAACTGAGGTGAGGAATGAGAAGCAATGGGAACAGGTCTATGAAAGCCCTGTGCTTACCCTCATGGCCTCTGAGGAGCAGGACCTCAGGGGAGACATCTCGGGGCTGGTGCAACACTTCCAACACTGAGTCTCTAGAAGGGGAGATGGGGTCTTCCATGGCGCAGCCTGGGGTACCTCCATACTGAAAACCGTGGCATTTTTGTGGATGACGCACTCATGGTGAAGGTAGTGCTCACTCAGTAACCGGCCTCACAGCAGAAGAGGTGACAGGACTGTCTCTTATCACAGACCAAGGCTAGGTAACTTGGGATTCTTTTGTACTAGAATGCAGGAGGGAAGGAAGCCAGATGATCAGATTCTGCTGGTCAGATTGGTTGGAACTTGGAACCATATTCATCTGCTCTGGAAGAACAAGAAGTACGATCTTTCTTGTACTCAAGTGTTTGAGAGAAGTTCTCACTCAGCACATACATCACATGTACTCTCCTGTGGTATGTTTAGATAATTTCATGCTCTTCAGTGTTCTGCTAAGTCTTGGAGGGGTACTGCTTATTTCTTGTATAACAACATTGTGATCAATGGCAGACTGCTGTACGTACACTGTGACTCCCTTGACAACAAAACCACCTAAGGAGGCATGGCTTGGAGTCCATCTCCTTTGTTAAGTGACACACGACTGTACTCATACGTGCCCTGGTTCTAGGTTCAGCAGTATTGCCGTAATGGATGTGTGTTGTTTTGGGCTCTTGCAGCATCCTGAAAGCTTATTAAAGACAATTGAATGATTCTTAAATTGTCCAACTGTGTTAAGCAGAAGAACTAACCCAATCATGCAACTGAGTGAGGGTCACCCAGCTAGTCCCAGAAGCTGGCACATGGGTCTCAGCCTTGCCCTGGATTGGGGAGAAGCCAACTGACTCGTCAAGACTTTTTCCAGTGTCCACCTTGAGAAAACACACTGCCCCCAGAGTGATCGCCCATCTTCCTGGAAATTGGCATCTATTCTCTTCTAGCGCAGATCTTGGTTGCAGTATGACAGTACGTGGACAGCTAGATGTCATAGCCTCCACGTTCTGTGAGGCAGACTGGCTGACTGCTGTGGCTGTCGCTTGCGTAAGGGGGATAATGCGCACCCAGAGTCAGGCAGAGCTGGTGTCTTCCGGCATCCAAGCCCATCCTCTCCCTGCTACCTTTGGGAGCTGTAGCTGTCAGGCTGAGCCTCGCGGGCTGCGTTGCCCACATTTTCCAGCCTGAATCAGCTGTGTGTGTGTGTGTTTGTGTGTGCGCATGTGTGCATTTGTGTGTGTGTGTGTGCGTGTGTGTGTGTGAATTCATGGTTCCCTCCTCCACCTGCTAGGAAAGCATGTATGCATGGGAATGTAGAATTTTGAAGACAGAGAGGTTTTTAAGAAGTACACATAAGGCTGAGTGTTTTCTGAGCAGCATCGATACTGCCAGATGTAAAAACCTGAGCTATTCATTTGGGAAGTGAAAGAGGACAGTGGCTTAATTATAGAATCAATAATACAAATAATAATATATATTATTTTGTTTTCTAAGTACATAAATAACAATCTTTTGCAGAAAATTTAGGAGAACCAGAAAATATGAAGGAAAATTTAAAATCATGTAAGATTTCACAGCATTATGCAGTATTAAAAGGAATTTTATATTATACACACACACACACATACACACACACACACACACATATATGGCAGGCATAGTATATTATATGATGTGCTATAAAATTTATTATAAAACCTTAATTGTATTATACTTGCTCCCACACTATGTGTGTATGTTTGTGTGTGTATACTACGTTACAACTTCAGTGATACATATTTCAGGTTATGTGAAGTACTACAAATTTGCATGAAGAATAAACGAGTGCACCTATGTGTTAATAAATGATGCAACAATGTTAAATTTTCTCTTGGCAGGGGTGGGCTTACAATTTTCTGAAAAAATTTAAACTAGAGGAAAGCTAAGAGAATAAAACTAAACCCTCATAAAGGAATGATATTGTACTTCATTTTGGTCTCTCTCCAACACACCAATACCACCACCTCCAGTCCCCATCACAACCCATGTGTGACACCCTCGTGGAACTCCAGGGTTCTCAGCATTGCCTGTGCTGGATGGAATACATAATTGGTGTCATCTTTCTTTTTTCTTTTTTTCCTTTTGGCATTGATGGCTTTCTCTTAAGAGATAGCTTATGATTTAACAAATAAAAACCTGTCCAGTTCTGTTGAGGTCAACTGTCTCTGACTAAAGCAAATGTTACATGGTTTTGAGACTTCATCATACTCTTATGTCTTCCAAATACTGTGAAATGATAAAAATTGGGCAATGAAACCTAATTTTAAAAATTCAGGGTAGGAGTCAGCCAAATCTCCTCTCTCCCCCATCTAGTCCAATTTTGTTTAGAGGCTAAGAAAGTGGGTTCTAGGGTCAGAAATCTGGCAGAAATGATGGCTCAGCCACATTTAGCCATGTGAACCTGAATATTTGTTTACCCTGGCCTCTTAAAGTTCCAGTTTTCTCATTAATAGAATGGGGACAATAATGGTTCTATTTCATGAGGATTAATGGTTCTATTTCATGAGGTTCTATTTCCTGCTCCATGCATATAGTACTTGGAACAGGGACTTTTGAACACGAAACAATTATAATTTTAATACTGTTAGCGTTAATCCTTTTTAAATGCCAATATTGTTAAATTTCCATTGGTTATAAAATAGAAGAGTTAGAGAATGAATCACAAAATTCGCTATAAATTTCTTCCCTAAATATTGATTTAATTTTTTGTCTATTTAAAATTATTACTAATATGAATAACATTTCTGAGGTGCTTGTGGGGAGCATTTAGACAATTTTCTGCTTATAAAAGCAATATAATATAGTAAAAACAAAAAGTCCCTTACCAAGATTCTTTACCATGCCATGGCATCTTCTTTTCTGCTTTTTGGTTCTGGCACAGTCTAGATTTAAATTAATGGCCTCTGACCTTGGTCAGAGAGTTCCTCACTGCTGTCACTTCTGCTTTTTAAGAGGAGTTGCGAAAGAAATCTAATTCTGTCACAGACCCGGTTACAAGGAGAATGTCAGTGCTGATGAGGTCTGTGTTGTCTTGGGGGAGGGTCTCAGCGCCATGAAACTGATCAGCCATGAGTCAATTTTTGGCTCCAACGTGGGGGAGGCATTAGGGAGCAATAATGGAATTTGTGGGAATTTTGGCAGTGCAGTGTGTTCTGCCCAACTGCAAAAACCCTGAAACAAAGGCCAGGGAGCCCAAGTGGAATAGCATTCCATGGCTTAATTCTTTCTGGTACTTTCAGGGTATCAGGTCTGGGGAGAACACTGTTGATCAATGATGGTGTTGAATGAAGTGGTCTGAAAAGATGAGAAGGCATGTGGGGACACTCTTCCTGAATCAGGAAGATGCCTGGCTCCAGGGGCTCCCGATGGTTGGTGACAGAGGTGGACACAGGCACGAGGTAGTGGAAAAGGGAGAAATCCTCCCAGGCTTCTGTAGATTTCACAGGGATGTGAGACAAACAATAGAGTGGAGGAAGAAGAAACTGAGGGCCAGTTCTTGAAGTGTGTCTGTCATCAGGTTATGTCATCCAGCTTCCGGTAAAGGTCTGTGATGTCCCACCTGTGGCCACCCATGGTCAAGGGAACTGTAGAGCCCTTGCAGACTGAGCTGGGGCCAGCTGAACATGATGTGGTCATGGAACCATTGTCTTCACGTGCCTTTCTCTTTCACTGTGCGTCCATTGTCTCTTGGCCGCCTTGGTCTGTGTTTTTTAGGCTGCTGATAGTGGCACACTTTATCGCAGGAGCTCCCTATGTATCTTTGGTAGTGTGATTGGTCCCATAGTGGGTGTGACAGGGCCTCCTGGGACCCAGTTCCTTTTATACCATGTTCAAGTTAATCATGGATTTGAAGACTGCATGGCCTGAATTGAAGGACCATGTCTCCATTGTCATAGACAGATTTGTTAGCACTCTTGTTCTGTACTTACTGCCAATCATAAACTGTCAGATGGCTTGTACACTGGTAAGGATGGAGACCTGTGGCTGCATATCCTGAGAGTGTAGTAGAGAGTCACTGATTTCTGCCATTGTCTCTCAGGAACCTTTGCAGGTGAGCCATGTAACATCTCTGGGTCAGTTTCTGGAGGAACTTGAGCTTTACTCAATTGTATTTTTAAACTCAAAGTTGAATTGCTGACTATATTGTGTATAGATAGATGAATACACAAAAAGATAGCAGTTTCCTTACCTACAAACAAGCTTTACTTCTTGGTTGTTTTGATAGTGAAAGACTAGAGTTCCTCCAAGTGCCTGGTGCATAAAAAGCATTCAGTAAATCCACGACGAGTGAGTTTAACACAGTGGTGCCTCAGTTCACAAACTTAATTTGTTCCTTATTGGGTATAGTTGCCACCCAGTGTGGAGTTTGTGAATGGAAGAAAAATTTTGCCAAACATGAACTGAACTGTTCATAAATAGAAGCGTTTGAGAAGTGTGTTACTTCCTTGCACAGGCCTATGCTCACACTACAGCACCTCTGACTTCCAACCTTGGCTGAGATCAGTCCCTGTGTACGGCATAATGCCCAACCTCTGTCTCACCATGCATGCTGCTGCTGCTGCTTGTGGGGCATGATGTCTCTCCCTGCCATGATGTGGTTCCATCAAAATCCTGGCATACTGGGACTGGAGCATGGGACAGTTCATTGTGATCTAAACACAGCAGGGTGAGTACCCCTTCTTCTGGGGCAACATTGGGAGAGGGTGATTTCCCGGTCATCTGACTTGCTCTTTGAAATGAGTTTTCCCGTGGGACAATGCTTTGGGATTTGGCTTCTTGGAGTGGCCTATGAAGGGATCTGACCTGTGTCAGGGAAGGAAGAAGCGGAACATTCAAGTTGGTAACTCAAGAGAGTTTGAGGAAGGCACTGTTTACAGAGCAGGACAGACGGGGTGTGGAGAAGTCACAGAAATAGCACAGTAGCCTGGAGAGCGGCAGTGAGAGGAATAGTCATCAAAACCTGGAGAAGAGAGTTTGGTGGGAGGACCCCCGTTAGTACCTGTGGGAGAGGACAAGGCCAGACTGGGCTTCATGGGTGGGAGCCAGGGGAGTCAGCATCTGTACCTCAGTCTTCCTCCCCATTGGGTGAACCCAGTCAGAGACCCATGAGCAAGGGGCCCAGTGGATGCAGACAGACCATGCACATCAGCTTCTCAGAGCAGAGCGGAGTGGGAGAGGACAGAGTGAGAATCTGTAACCATAGCACGGTATTTAACAAGCTCTCTGGAGCTCAGCCACCAGTCCATTATGGTGCTGAGGGGAATATGTGCTCCATGTTCTGAATGCAGTCCTCGCTTAAGCTTGTAGAGCCTCAGCAGTCTGGTACCTCTCTGCCCCGTATGTACATTTTGTGTGACTGTATATGTATATATTTAAAAGTGGGTATGCAGGGCGTGATATAGTTGGGTTAACCATTTCATTTAATTTCGAGAATGAAGTGGCAAAATTAATAGTTACAGGTGATCTTTGATCTATAATGTTTCATTTTAAGATCTTTCAACTTTATGATGAACTTTAAGGCATATTAAATGCATTTTGACTTATGATATTTTCAACTTATGCTACAAACACAAGCAAATCTCTGCCATCCTAAGTTAAACCTGTTCCCCTACCAACTCCTCATGCTCTTCTCTTGCCCCTTTCAAGGTGCCCATTTCGTGCTGGAGCTGGCTCTGCTCTGCGTTTTCTGCATCCTGGCTGTGTCTGAACTCACCGCGTTTGGACATCTACGTGTGTGCCCCGCTGATACCCTGCTCAGAGACACTGATGAGCCACCCTCACCTGACGAAGTCAGTTGCCTTTTTTTCAGCTTCCTGTTTGATCCTCCAAGCCATGTCACTCTGCCTTCTGATTTACCTACACCTTCCAACATCTTTATCAATAACCCTTTGTGAGTATGGCAGGCTTCCTCACTGACTCACACACTTGGCTTTGAGGACAGGTCCAAGAAACCAACACTGTCGTCTTAAGCTTTCCTTCTGAAGTTCTTTCATCGTTCACTTTCATCTCATCATTCTCTTCTGGGTGTTCTGCACTGGCTCTTCTAGTCTTTACTGTCTTGGTCTCTTTCACTCACATCTCTACCCTGATAGCCTCAGATTTTTGCCCTTTGCCACTTGCTCGGGGTTCTCGTCTCTTCTTGTGGCAGCAACTGTAGAGTCCATGGCCAGGACTCTCCACCTAACATTTTCTTGTTGCTGCCAGAGGGTCCACGGAAACCTCACATGTGAGGCTTCATTGGTCAGTCTTGATTGCCAACTTGATTGGCTTGAGATCTGGCTAGCAGGTTAGTAAAGCAAATTCTCCATGAGAGTGTAACTGTGGGGGCCACGTCTGGTCCCTTCCCCTTCCTCTCTGGCTCTGTCCTCAGCTCTCTGTATCCTACATTCCTTGAGCTGGGCAGTTTTGCTCCACTGAACCCTTCTCCCATGTTTTTCTGGCCTCAGAGTGAGTGGATAGTGGACTGAAATCTCCGAAACCAGGAGTCTGACTAAACCTCTCCTCCTTTAGGTTTCTAGTGTCAGATACCAGGCTCTAGCAATAGAAAGCTGACTAATACCCAGATCTTCAGATTGAATCATTCTCTATGCTCTTCACTGTTTTCCACCATTAGTGATGTGCTAGCTTCCCACCCACAGTCCCACACTGAAGTCATCAGTGTCATACAAGACCCTGGTGTTGGACGAATGGTCAACTCCGAACATACACCTGAAATGAGTCTGCATGTGCTGGGTGTGGGAGGCCCACCTGAGGATTGTTACCAAGAGCAAAAGGAGCACTGGGGGGAAGAAGGTGCTGTTGATCCTCCTGGAGGAGCACGTCAGTCTGGCTTGCCTGATATGAACTCAGCTGTCCGCATCAGCAGAGGAGCTCAGGTCCTTGCTGTCACTGAGGATGGCTGTGGTTCCCTTCGAGGGAGCTCTGGTCCTTAGCTTGAGTGTTGCTTCCTGGATCCATTGCAGATCCCTCAGTCTGCTTGCACAGATCCTTCATCCCACTGGTAAAGACGTTCTAGCTTGCACCACTGACCTTTGAGCCTTCCCAGTGTGGATCATCGATACAGACTTGCATTGTCTCTCACAGAGACATTGTTGTGAGCTCTAGGCCTCCAGCTGAATGTATGGAGGACAGTGCCACAAGCTCCAGGCCTTTGGCTGGACTTGTGCAGAACATTGCCATGGGATCCAGCCCTCCACTGGATTCTTCAGGTCTCTAGTATATGGACAGATTTCCTGTACTCTTCTGTGATTGCTTATTTTTGGGGAATATTATAAAATAATCCTAGAGATTATGTGCACTGCATTAAATATAGGGCCTTGAAAGCCCTGTTCGTAACAGCCCTCTTTCTGTAATTCCCATGCAGGCTGCTTCTGGTTTTCATCCTTTCGACTCTTACATGCTCTCATGTTTATCCCTTCCTCGTCATTTTCATTCCCTCATTGGAGTCCTCTTCATACTTCACTTTCTGTCCCTATTTCAAATGGCCACCATTGTTCAAAAAGAAATCAGATGTTCTTTCCTGCTTTAAATGTTTAAATGCCTTCTTATAGTTGATGGGAAAGTCTGATCACTTAGCATAGAACAAGGTTTCTCCAGTTTGACTTGAATTACTTTTTCAGGCTCACTGACCCTTTAGTCAACAAAAGTGCTACCCATAAAACAAGGATTGGGAGGGTTATGTAGGTGTATCAGCTCCACACAAGGAATGTAAACAGTATGTTGGGGTGCAAGGGGAGGAGGTGGGAAACAGGGTGAGAAAAGGAACGAAGATGTGCTATGTTCATATG
Organism: Dolichotis patagonum; assembly: GCA_004027295.1. Lineage (NCBI taxonomy): Eukaryota > Metazoa > Chordata > Mammalia > Rodentia > Caviidae > Dolichotis > Dolichotis patagonum. The sequence continues at coordinate 30,609 of PVJX010010989.1, read as the reverse complement.
CCAACTTCCCACAGGGAATGTAAACATTATGTACCATACACATGTACTAATAAACTGAAAGAAAAACACTGGAGAAAAGGTAAGAAGTCCCAGCTACCCTCTCAATATACTAGGTACTTTTTCATCTCCTTTCCTCAGGTCCACTTTTCCCAATACTCTCTTCCTGCTTAATTTTCAAAGTCAACTATTAAGTATTACAGACTTCTAGCTGGTAGACAGGATGTAGGGGTCTGAAGCTTATGGTCATTAGTTAAAATTCTACTGAACTACAATCTCCATTTGGATAATGGTCTTGCTGCCATGTCTCTGGTAGCTGGCCCAGGCCTGACACAGAGGAAGGCTCAGTAACTTGATTGATTACTTATATGAGAGCTAGCTCCTTCCAGGCCTCAGTTTACCTCCTTAGCTGCCCATACCTGGCTCTGTGCCTCATCACAGATCACTGTGCTCAGATTTCTGAGCACCAGCTTCTGTATTCGTGATATCTCTTCCACTATTTTTGTACAGTAGGAGACAGAGGCCATGGCCACTCATCTCACAGACAAACATGACCCCTAACCTGTGCTCAGTGCAAGGGACAAAGTAAGCCAAAGTTTCTGCTTGAGGACCTCACACCCAGGTTTGAAGAGACTCCCAAGAAGTGACACGCATATTAGGTGAGTGAGCTGCAGAAGCAGAGTAGTACTAGGAAAAGAAAGAGAAGAGCGGGAGAAGAGCAGGTGTGTGAAGGTTGATCGAGATACATCTCACAGTGAATGTGACATGGCACAACTTGAAGAAAGCCAGGATCCTTAACTGGAATTCTGCTCAAATGGAATCTCCATTTGGATAATGCCACCAAGGGTTTACCATGTCTAAAAAACATTCTACATAGAGGGGTAGCTGAAAAAATTCCCAGCACTCCCGGGAACACTGAGGAAGCCTGCGGTGACTGTGGGGGTGAAGAGGGGCAGACACAGGGGTGCAGGTGGTAGGATGAGAGCCCCTCTGTGCATGCAGTCTCAGGGCTGTCTTATGAAGCTGAAATGAGGGACATGGGGGAGGTTCTTGGCACACCACCACTGTGCCGTCCAGGAGGACATCGTGGGAGCCACAGAGGCCACTCTGACTGTTCGAGGCATCGTAACAAAATGTCCAAATTAATCCAAATAATATTTATGTCATTTGCTATGTTCCAAATAGTGTTGTTCTAAGATGTAATCAATATAAAAGTTGTCAATAAAACATTTTACATTTCTTTACAGACTATCTCAACTTGTCTCATTTTAAACGCTGAGCAGTCACACATGGCTAAGGGGAGTGAGAAAGAGGAGGTCTAACAGTTGTGAATGCTTCATAAATCTGAAATATTAGTTAAAATGACAGGAATTGCAAAATATGCTTGACCTTGGTTTTGAACAGGGGGAAGTATAGGAACTTTGGACACGTATGTCAAATAAAGACCTGATGACTTGTCTGTCTGTTCTCCTCTCTGACGTGGGATGCATGGTCCTGAACCACAGGAAGGGGCTGCAGAGGTGGGGCCTAGCAGGAGAGCTCTGGGAAGAACACTTTGTGAGACATGGGCGAGCGGGTGTGAGTCCTCAGCTCCAGGCTTCATTGCCACGTGGATCCCAGCCTCATCAGGCTCACATCTCCCCACACCCCCCCACCAGTCTTCCAAGTTTCTGCTTGGCTTTCAGTCACATCTGGAAGTTCTACCCTGGAGCTTTCTGCACCAAAGTTGTCCCATTTTGAGGTCTGTGCTGTATTTTGAAATAACATTTTGGCACTTTGGAGAATGACATCATGGCAAGGCAATGGTGTTCACCAAGGGCTGGTGCCAGCCAGTGATGCCTCGGACACCTGGGGAGCTCCATCTCTTAGTTCTGTTTTTCCACCAAAGGTTTAATTAAATTACTGTGGTGTCAATATCCTTAGCAGGCTGCCAGTCTCAGCCCTGGGCCGGAAACACTGCTGGCTCTCCAAGGCTGCGTTAAGCAGTAAGAACAGTATAAAGGAGATAAGACAGCACTCAGAGTGAACCCGACTCCTTCCCAGAAAGGGCCGTCTGGCCCCAGGTTTCTGGCTGCTCTGTGGCTGTGAAGTGGGGAAGGCAGCATGTGCCCTGGTGCTGCCTGCTCACACCAGGAACCTGGGCTCACGAACTGCTTCCCAGGCCACCTTCAGAGCCATTTTCTCTCTCTGCGTTTCCACCATGTCTTTCTTCCTGCCCAGTGGGCAGGTGAGGTTTGACCATCGTTTTTAGGCTTTCTCCTGTCTAGGAAGCTCTTTATAAGAACCTGGGGCTTCTGCTAATCATCTGGTGCCTGTGTCACAACCTGAACTTCACATTTGTCATTTCTCACTGCTGTAAAGGAAGCAGCATTGCTTTTTCTTTTTCAAACGACTGAGTAAATGGAGGAACTGAAAGGTTAAGCAAGTTTCTGTCTCCTAGGCTTGGTTTTGGAGTTTGACTTGGCTGTGTTGCTTTTAAAACAATATAATAACAATAAAAATAATAGCAGCAATATATAGTAAGTACCTAATAAAAGGAAGCCATTATTATTCACAAATTAGATAAATGTATAATTGGCTTGTTGGCACTTCTCCCTTCCTGCTACAGGGCCAAAAATGCTCTCATTATGCAGACTGGCTTTGCATTTCAATGGATAAAAGCAGATCCCAAGGCAGCGGCATCTCCCTCAGGTGCTATTAGTTCTCTAGTAATGGAGCCAAGTCCTGAGTAACATGGAGGAGGAGCTGAAGTCCATACAGTAAATGTAAAGTGGAAGGAGGGGCACAGGCTTGCAGGTAGGAAGAGCCCAAGAAGCTATTGCTTCCCTTTACTTTTGTATATGACTCATACACACTGCGGCAGGCAGACAATTGCTGCCCATTGCATAGTCCATATTTCCCCCACACCTTTCAAACTTCCTTGCAATTAGGTGGGCTCATTTGACTTGCTCTAGTCAGTGGAGCTGAGAGTGCTGTATATCTGCGAGGCTGACAGGATCTTTCTTTCCTCCATCCCTTTCTTCCCCTGCCTTAGCAATCTTGTACAGCATGTGCTCCAGGGGGTGGCAAGAAGGAAGGTGGCTGCCCAGGTCCCCACAGACTTTTTTGTGTTATGCTCCTGAAAGTGCAGGGCTGCCTGTTGTTGCAGCAAAGCCTTGTCTGTTTTGAGTAATGTGCATGGGCCTTGATGATCAAACGTCCTCAAGGTCAGCATTTTTCAGTGACCCATTTATAGGCCAGTTTCTGCTTCTCAGTAAGCAGCAAAATGTTGCTTTTCATAACCTTGTGCTTGTCCTGAAATGGGAGTTTCTTTCCCCCGGAAACAATGAGATGAGGTCAACACTTCTGGATTAGTGCTGGTCTGCGCCTCCCTGGAGTGACCATGCCCCTGAAGGGGATGGAGACGCTGGGCCTGCAGATGAGGACGCCAGCCTAGGGCCTCTGACTTCCTCATCTTCATACTCTCCTGGTTTTCCTTCCACCGCCCTGGGGGACTCCTGGTTTCTCACTGACTTCCCCTTCTGATGCCCGGGAGCTGCCTTCTTCCTCTGCTCTTCCTCTGGAGCCCAGGTGATTCCGCTGCCCGCCTGGCTTCTGGGGCTCTGTTTACCTTGTATTTCTAACTTAGAACAGGGTGCTCGTGTATCCAGGTGTTCCCGTGCTGTCCCTTGTGTAAGACACTGAAATCTCCGCATGCTCATCTGGAGTAGCCATGGGGACGCTGTGCCTGGCCTGTCACATCTCACTCACCAGGGAGCCCTTCCAGGCCCAGCCCCAAAATAACCTTGGCAAGTTTCCCACGCCTTGCCTTCCCACGTCACAGCTGCGGCTGGCTGGGCCTGCACGGAGCCTCCTGTGTGAGGGCCTGCTTTTCCCCACTGCACTTCCGCTTTTTTCTTTATGCGGCAGGCAGCAGGGATGCTGAAGCAAAAACCTTGGGTTGCCAGGGACTGCTTCTGCAAAACCTTGGGTTGCCAGGGACTGCTTCCGCGAGCGCGCCTCAAGGCGAGCAAACATTTCAGACTCATCTAACAGATCAAGTTGCGCAGTACAAGGAGTGTGTGAAGCAGCATCATGTGATCACAGCTGAGATGATCGTTCTCTCTTTCTCTGGGATTGTGGGTGATCAGCTCCCAAATGCAAGAGGTTATGGAGGAGCTTTGTCTGCAAGAGGAAAGGAGAAAAAGGTGGAGGAATTCCTCCCTTCAAATGAGCGAGGGAGATATGTAAACTGTGGAAACCCGCTCAAGTTGTGGAGAAAAACACCACCTGAGTAAAGCTGTAGCAGTGCAATGATAGATCTGTTTGATGACAATGTAATCTCACATTTCTGTGAAAACCTCAAAAGGAGGCAGAAGCAAGAGTCACTGGATGGGTTCCTTGTTAAAGCTGCACGTAAAGAAAAAGATTCCACTGAGCCATAGATAGCAGTATTTCTGTTAGTGCCAATGAAAGTCCTATACAGTAACTCTCCTCTCTTGTCTCCCTCACATCAGCCATGAAGGTTTCAAAGGTAAGTAGCAGTTAGTTTATTTTTCTTTGCACTTTGTACTTTATTACTTTACATTATAGTATTCTAATCATTTTATATGAATATTTTTGGGTTGTGGAACAAATTATCTGTGTTTCCATTATTTCTTATGGGGAAATGTGCTTTGATTCATAAATACTTGGATCCACAAACACACTGGATTACAAGTGTGTTTCTGGGAAAAACTATGCTCACAAACAGAAATCAGGTCACCAGATATTTGGGGGCTTCTCATAATACTTTGAACAATATAATTACTACAAAACATAGAAACCCTGAGAAAACCCCCTTGATGTAGCGTTGGCTGCCTCTCTGCCCTGTCCTATGACTGTTCTCTAGCTTCTAGCCCATTGACTTTCTTTTTGTAACACAGGAAGGTTTCTCCTGCCTCAGGGTCTTTGCATCTGCTGTTCCTTCTGCCTCAGATCTTCACATGTCCAGTCTCTTGATGTTTAGGTACCAGCTCAAATGTCACCTCCTCAAAGAGGTCTCAAGGGAGTCACATTCAAAGCAAATCAGCTCAATCCCCATATTTTTATTATCCTGGTTGCGTTACTTTAGTCTGCTCTCATCTTCCAGAGTGACGTTGTCACTTCTCTGTCTAATCACCATCACAAAGAGCAAGAACATAAGTGTCACGGAAGCAAGGGCATTTGTCTTTTCACCCTGTTTCCTCATCACCTACTGGACTGCCTAGCATGGAGTTGACAATCACAATAAAACTTGTTAATAGATGTGTGAATGGATGGAAGGACCCAGCTGAATTCTGAATAAAGCCAGTGCTCAGTGATAAAACACCTGAGGAAAACAATTTGCAGGGAGGGAGATTTGCTTTGGCTCAGTCAGAGGTTTCAGTGCAGCGCTGCTTGGCCCCAGCTCACCTAGGGTGACAGATAACACTGTGGTAGGGGCTGCACTGGGAGGGACTCTCATTTCATCCAGGCAGAAGCAAGAAAAGCAGAGTGAGCCCACATCTCCCACCAAGCCCCACTCTAACGTCTCCACCATTTCATCCTAGCGCCGGCAGTCAGGGACCACGTCATGCAGGAGCCTTTGGAACAATGAAGATAAAAACGACTGCACCCTCAGTCCCCAGTAACAATCAGTAACTGACAGAGAGGACTCCACTTGGGAACTTCTGCTCTCAGGCAGACCCGGATGAAAGGGCTTTCTCTGGGTCCCTTCCTTTGTGTCACCCTGCTCTGACCCTCCTCTGGCCTAGCTTCTTCTCACAGGATTAGGACATTATTTCCCCCACAGAGCCTGGAAGGGGGCATGACCCTCCCAGAACTCCCTTTGCGTGTTCTCCTTATGGACCCGAGAAGCCTCCAGCAGGGAATCTCTAGTCCGCATCCAGGGCTTAGCCAGGACCCTTTCCTTGTGTCTCTCTTCTCCAGGGCAGGCCAGTGTGCCCACCCCTAGGCCTGGCAGTGACACAGGCCCACCTGCAATGGGCCAGGTGTGGATGGTCTCAGGTGTGTAGGCCAGGGCCCACTATTTTGCACATGGTCTTAGACCATAGGGCGAAGCCAGGGTGGATAGGAAAGGACAGGTAAAAGCTGAGGGCTGCCCTGCCCCGGTGCAGGCTCTGCCTGAACACCAAGGAGTCTGGAGGTGCTACACTGGGCCCCAGTCTTCTAGGGAGGAGGTAAGAGGATAAAGATAATGAGTTGGGCAGATTGTGAGCTTGGTTTATCCCTCATAAGTGGTTACATGTGACCTCCACTGGACTCTTTCCTGAGCCTGCAAAAGATCTTAACAGATGTGCTTAGGCATGGGGCATTGACTGCTCTTATGTTTACAGAAGATGGGGTGGAGGCTGAGGAGCACCCCCAGCAGTCCTCAGAGTAGAAAGTGCTTTGTAGGAAGGCACAGGACTCAGTATGATGTAATAGACCATGTTTCTTTCCCACATTTGTGTTTTTAACATCTGATGCTTGGTCCCCCTATGGTAATGAGAAGAAGGAATGGTAAAGGATTTTCATAAAAATTAAATGCCCCACATAGAGGATCGGATAAATGAATTAAGAGACTCTGTTCAAAACAATTCTCCATATCAGTTAGAACATTTTTGAAAAGTGGCTTACAGCATTGGAGTAATACTGGTGATAATTGTGACCATCTACTTCTTGAGTGCTTGCTTTTCTGTCAGACAATATGCACAGACCTTCACACACTGTCTAGTTTAACTCACAATAAAATGGAGCTCCAGAAGTTTAAATTAGCAGTGAGAGAACTGAGTTTTTGAGAATTGGATTATCCAAGGGTATGTGGCCTCAGGATAAACTGTCCATAGCTTTTCTATCATATCATTGGAGACATGTCTTTGGAAGGAAACCCTCATCCCTTTGAGCCTTTTTTTGCTTTACTCTCTTCTCAATCATTAGGTAATTAGTCACCAAACCTCAACATCCTCCATACCATGAAATAGGACTAGCAATAGTACAAACTCCTCTAGTTATGGAGATTAGGTGGGGGTGAGCATGCAGGCTGTTCTCATTGAATAGTGTAATTGGATGACTCTTTGTAAGTCCTAATTGTTGTCCTTTTCTCTAATACTGATGATTAGCTACTGGGCATCTTCTGAGAGTGCAGTGACCAGGAAGTGGCTGTCTTAATTACTTTTCTCTTGTTACTGAGACAAAATACCCAACATCCAAAGTTAAAGGATGAAAGGATTATTTAGTTCACAGTTTGCAGAAGTTTCCATCCATAATCAGCTGGCTCCAAGGCAGGGGAGCTTGGGAGAGGGGCACTGCAGAGGAGAAACAGTTCATGGTGGGCAGGAGATAGAAAAGCAACAAGGGATGACTACAGCTCTTTCTAACCCCTATATCTTATCCAGGCTACTTAGGGAGGGTAGCACTCATACTCTTAATCCTAGTGCCCTTGATCCTTACATTGCACCTTAAGTGAACCCCAGCATCACATAAGATCCAGCCACCTTTGAAAAAACCCCACATGACTGCATGAGGCTTTGGGGGCATCTAGGAACAAACCATAACATTCTGTCCCTGTCCCCCCAAAACTCATGCATTATCCCTTTACACAAAAGGCATTTAGTCCACCTCCAAGAGTTGCCAAAATCCTAACAGTTTCAGCATCACTGAAAAGTTCAAGTCCAAAGTTTCCTCTGAGATTAAAGGCACTATTAGTAGCAAGCCCCTAAACAAATGAAAGAGATATTTCCATTAAAATAGTTACAAACAGGAGGACTGCAAAGAATGGAAAAAACAAGCTCAGTATTCAGCAATCTTTCAGCTCCACTTCCAGCGTCCCCGTCAATCTGTGGCAAGTTGTGAACTCTGAGGGGTTTGGAGTTTTCCCTTACAGCACTGTGAGTGATTGTAGCTCTCATGGCTTCTGTCTGGGGCCAGCTCTGCTTCCTCCTTGCAGTTTTCTTCAGACAACCCACATTCCTGGCTTCTTTAAACTTCTGGGGTCTCCACTGCATTGTTGGCTTCACACTCACAGCTTCACACACTGCCCTCTCAGGGGCACATACCCTGCCTATCCCTCCAGGCCTTCTTCTAAAAGCTGGGGAGAAGCCTTCCTGACCCCACAAAATGCTTGCATTTTGTATTCATCTAAAACCAGTGCCACATGGCCAGTACTAAGTTCTACTGCCAACTGGAGCAGTATCCAGGCTTCCCTTCTGTGTGGCTCTAGGGGTCGAGTGCCTATGAACCTGATCCCTAGACTGCTGCCATTCTGGAACATGAAACTCTAGGTCTCTCTTTGCTAAGCAAATTCTTTCAAATTTGCAACTCTGAGACTGAAGTCTGGAATCCTGCTGGTTCTTGTGATGTCCTCAGGCCATCTTCTCTGTTGTCTTTTTAACAACAGCCACATCACCATCTATCACCTGGAGAATAGCAGAGAGACAGCCTGGACCTTCAGCACTGCCCGTGTCATGTCCTCACAGCTCTCCAGCTCCAGTTACTGAGTGATTTGCTTAGTCTGCTGTCTTGAGTTATGATCAGGCTCTAGGCACAGGTTTGGGATAAAAAGGAATGTGAAGTGGAGACAGAGAGAGAGAGAGAGAGAGAGAGAGAGAAAGAGAAAGAGAGAAAAAATCAGTACCCATAAAATGATCTGGAAGGCTATAGTATAGTGGCTCAACAAGAGTTATCTTTGGTTATTGAAAATATGACTACTTTCACTTGTTCTGCATTTATATGCATTTTCTATTTTATTTTATGGTGAGTACTAGTCAATTTTTGTTCAGAGAGGGTGGTTAAGAAGCTGTGTGCCTGTGTGCTGACCACCAAGGGGATGCAGGAAGATAAAGACAGAGAATAAGCCTTCTCTTGGGCATTTATCTTGGACCCAGAAGATGCAACCAATAGAAGGGGGCAGAGTGGAAGAGGGAATCATACAAGAAGAAGTACATGTGGGGAAGTGGGAGAGAAATGGCATATCCTGAGTCACTGTGGACCAAGCCATTGGAGTCCCAACACATCCCAGTAAAAACCCACAAAGCATGTCACCTTCAGTGAGTAAATCAAAGCACATATATTCTCCATAGAATAGCTTTGCCTTACCATGAACGTAAGTCAATTGTTGTTAAGGACATCATGGGGTAACTGGCTACTTTTTCCCCCTGCTACAGTGTCACATATGCTGTAACCTATAACCTACATGTTCCCATGACATTTCTGGCTTAGAAACAGACCTTAGTGAAGTGTCATTCCCCAGAGAAATGTCTACTATTGATGGTCCAAAGGATCAGGTAGTCCACCCTGCCTTATTTTTGCAAAAGACAGAATAAGAAAACAGGCAGTTTCATAAGTAGAAAAGCTGGTATATAGCTGGTTGGATAGGGAATTTTCTTGGTTCTTCTAATCCCCCAGTTATGTCCACATCCAAAAGACAACCCTTGAATATAGCATGTGAGTGGATGGATACCTGCCACTAGACCATCCTTTCTTTTATAGTTTTCTTCACTGTGGTGTGAGAGTTCTAGTCACTCAAGTATCAGGACTACCTCACAGACATCCCAGCATCTTGTCTGCAAAACATTTGGGGATAATGTGGGTGTCATTCCAGTTGGCTTCAATAATATTGGCATGAACTTAACTAACATTCTTCTGATTTCGGGGTTGGAAAAATGCATGGTGGTAAAAACATGAGTGATAGCACAGAGGTGCTCTGGGGTCCACTTAATCCGGTCTCTGCTCAGGGACACAGGTGTCTCAGTAAGACAGCCAGGGCTAAAATGCTGAAAGCTGTTTGCTCTGCTGGCTACATCCGAGCTAATGGGACGTGTTGGTAGTTCAAAATGCTCACACTTGGCCCTCTCTCCACTCTGTCCTCTCACATCAGGTGAACTTGCTTGCTCTGAGTCATGAAATACTTTTGTAAGCCTATGGTTTCCAAAGTTAGATTTCTAGGCTCTATCTCTCCTTGGGTGTCTTGCAGAGAGAGAAACACACACACACACGCACGCACGCACACACACACACACGCACACAGAGAGAGAGAGAGAGAGAGAGAGAGAGAGAGAGAGAGAGAGAGAGCCAAAACAAATAAGTTGATTGCCTGACCAACTTTCCATTTCTCATGGTCTTCCTCATCTCAGTAAATGCCACCACCATCTGCCTGGTCCTTGAAGCCAGGACCCGGATGTCACTCCAGAGCCTGGTCTTTAGTTCCTGTCCACGCCCAGTCCTGCCACCTGAGGTCAGGATGGCTCTCCTGTTTCTCACACCCCTCAACTACGAAGTGTTAACTCCTATGTACTTTCTTTCAGCAGTTCCTGTATTATTTTCCTTCTTTTTCTTTGTGTCTCCTCCAACCCATCTCCACACAGCATCCAGATTAATAATATAAACCAGATCATATCATGATTATGAGTTACATAGCCCTCCAAGTACACCAGGTAAAGCCCCAAATCCATCCTGTTGCCGGAAAGCACCCCAAACCAGTCCCTCCTTTTCTCTAACTGGCTTCATCTCACTCTTCCTGGGTTCCTATGAACCCATATCACTCTTCCTGGGTCACTCAAGACTCAGTCACACTGGACTTCTTGCGGGTTCTCAGTCACACTCAATGATTCCTTGCTCTGAGTGCCTGGCTGTCTGGTCCTCTGCTTGGAAGCATGCTTCCACACCCTCCATCTCACACTCTAGGCCTTGTCTTACACAGAGCACCCTTGGGTGACCACTTGCAGGTCCCAGCAAGTCAGCCCTTTGTTCTCTTCCTAGCACTTACCGAAGTTTGTGATCTTTTTATTATTATGTCACTTTACTCAAATTCACTTACTGTGACTCTATAACCACTTCACATCTTCCCACTCACTGAGTATCCACAGCAGCTGTCACAGTGCCTGGCACATAGCAAGTGCTCAGGATATATTTTTTAAGTAAAATCTAAAATAATTTTGCATCATCAGTGTTGGCTCATTATTTTAGAATGAGTTTTCCTGCCTTCCAAACCAAGAGGATTTTCTTGTCTAGTTCCATTAAGTCTTTAATGACAAAATTGGTTTCCATACAATTTTGCTTTCATTTTATATAAATTTTGAGAGCTTATTGGGCAGGAGCTTTGCAGTTGGCTGACATACTTTACTTTAGAAACATGTAGATGCTAAATAAACAGCATACATGTTGTTTAGAAATTACTGTTCATTCTCTCCAATCTCCTATGTTCATTGCTTTGAAGAACCTGAATTCAAAAAGATGTTAGAATAATTTTTTCCAACACCTTGAGCCTCCTGCTCTAAAATGCTGATGGCCCTGATGCTGTACTGTTACATAGAGAATTGCTGGAATGGCACGATGCTGGAAGAACCAGGAGGCCTGGAAGAACTCACTGGACAGGGTCCACTTGCTGTTCAGCAATAAGCAGCTTGAGTTACATGGTTTGCCCATTGAGGGTGGTGTCATGGAAGTCAGGGGGCCAAATCATAGAAGTCAAGATATGGTGCCAAGGAACCAAGGGGTGGTGTCACGTGTGTCAGGATGTGAGGTCACGGAACTGGGGTGGTGTCACAGAATCAGGATGTTAGATCATGGATGGCAGGACGTGGTGTCATGGGATCAGGGGTGCTGTCATGGAAGGCGAGGTCCCTTGCCATAGAGTTGGTCTGTTGACCCTTGTCATTTGCTTGGGTAAATTCCAGTCTGGACTTCGTTTCTCCTCTTCATATATTCCAAATTAGTTACTCAAGGATGTGGTGTGAGCCAGAGAAGCTCAAATTCATGAGTTATTCAAATATACAAAGTTTCATAAAAACAAGAAAATTCTCCCAATTTCCAAAATGGTGTTTCCAGTGCTTTTGAGTATAGAAGCAATGTCTCAATGTTCCTTGAAGATCTTCCCAGGAGTGTGATAATTTGATAAGCCTCAAGGAAAGAAAGGTTTAGAGAGATCAGTGTTTGCAAAGGAGGTGACTGTTTAGGCATCTGTGAAAGCACTCTTTTAAGGTGAGAAGGAGCACCCAGCCCCAATATACTACCTATGATTTTCCTGAGATTTTTTTCAAATTTGCAAAATGTACAACCCGTTGTTTTCATCAGTGCCAGGGAACAAAGGCCCATAAGCCTACGTCTGTGAACCATACTTATTATAAAGTGTGTTATAGTCATGATTAACCAGGGTCATACTAAATGCTTGAAATTGACGTGCCTTAAAAAGTGAAGGGAAAACATTTTTGAAAGTGGAAATAAGTGTTTTTTTTTTAGTTCAGAAAAGAGATGGTCTAAATCTGGCCCCTTCAGCTTCCTTGTACAAGAAAGCCAACGCTATTTTTCACATTTCAATGCAAAGTGCACTTCCAAACACAAGTCGCCACTGGCAGAAGCGAGCACTGCAGCTGCTGCAGATCCAGTTCCCCCTCAGCCTCTGCCAAAGTTGGCCCAGGTTCAGCATGCCTGTGTCTACGCCACACACCTGCACCTCCGCCTCCTGAGTTCCCAGGCAGTCCTGGGCACAGCATGGAGAACAGCCCCTTTCCCAGGAAGCTTCCCGACCCTGCCCAAAGGCCAGGCAAGTCTTCTGCCTTTGTCACCCTGCCCGGAGCCTTGGGAGACAGCTTACTCTTGTACTTTCTATCCCAGGAACCAGAGTTCCTTAGTCCTGGTATACATCTGTCCTTCAAAGGACAGTTTGGATCCCAGTTAAAAATGGCTTGGAGCTGGTGAACCAACTGTCAAGACTTACTGGGTAGCCTGGGTAAATTCCGCTCTGGGTTTCTTTTTTCATTGAGGGGAAATAATGTCACGGTACAGGATGGATGCCCCAGCTGGACAGCTGATACTATGTAAACAGTTCATTAGCAGATGGTAGGTTGGACCTCAGCTGTTCTCCCCAGTGACATTAACGTGACAGGAAGCTATTTGTTCAGGTGATGGGGCTTGAGGGAGCCCTGGGCCAGACCCCCATCCCCAGGGACCACTATTCCAGTTCTAAAAGACAGTACAGTCTGTATCCTGAGCTAATTCTGGTCACCCCAACATGAGAAGTTTGACTAACTTCCCTAAATGATGCTTTGAGGTTTGGCAGCTAGTGCCTCTGAGGGGCTGGCAGCAGAGAAACTTGGTCTTCTTGCCTTCCTCTGCCAGGGCAGTGTACTCGTGACCGTGTGGTGATTCTGGATCAGATCTGCGAGTCTCCAGAGAACCGACATCCACACGCATTGGCAACTGTTTTTTTCAACTGATTGCCTCATTCTCCCTGGCTGCCCTCTCAGATGTTCAGGAATCTTTGAGGTTTTGGACTTCTGACTCTTGAGGTTGCCAGAAATTTAAAAAATGAAGAAACATTTAAATACATTCTTAAGAAACTCTTTATGTATATGTTAAGTGTTTAATGGACTTGAGGCATTTCCGGAATTGTATGATATCGCTAGTTAGAAATGGCAACAGCAGTAAAATTGACAACTCATGATGTAGAGGTCAGACCCCTAGCACCTGCCTGCTGGCCTCCAGTATTGCCCTTTCCCTGTAGGTGCTGGGCTGTAGTCACTTATTTATGGCAAATGCTGGGCACTTTTGTGTCACCAAACTGAGAGGTCCTGTGATGTCTGCAAAGACCAAAAAGACCTCTTTGCCAATAGTTGGCTTTTCTGTGAAAAGTCAGTGATTTCCTGCTACGTTTTTAAGCCATGATAACAGTAATTTCTTTTTGATTTGTTTTTGAAATTTATACCTGCTAGGAGAACAGGGTTGCCCATAGAAAGGCCATTTCAAGTATTTCATCCGTAGTTTCCCCACCCCTCCCAAGCCTCACACGATTCTAGAGGGAGGGAAATGTCTTTAGGCATGGCCCCCATCAGAGGAGGTTCAAGAACACCCCACAGAGAATGGCTCAGGAATGAGGAAACATGGACAGAAGAGATGGGGACTCAGCACACATGTCCTCAGCCGTCGGCTGCCCTCAGCCCGCCGTGGCTGGGCAGATCACAGGAACAGTTCTGATCACTGAGCTGTAAGTGGAAGTGGATTTGTCACATCTTGGCTAAGCATACAAGAGTTAGTGCATGCCTTTCTTAGCTTTCTTGTCCCTTTCTCTGGATCTGGGCAGTTTCAGTGGTCATTCAGTTGAACAAACAGCAGAGTGAGATATAAACTTTTGTGTGTTAAGCCATTGAAATTCTGGAGTTTATTTGTTACCACTCCTGGCTAGCTTATCCTGACCAATACAGCTAAGTTTAGATATATTTTACTTAAACAGTTAAATTTTAAAATATTCTAAATCTTCCATGTGCATATTATTGTATATGTATACAGTATAAGATTTTTAAAAATTTATAAAGTTTTAAAGAATTCATATAATTCTTTTATTTCATTTGGTTGTTGTCATGGTTTATGTCAGTGGTCCCCAGGCCTCATGTATTTGCATTGTGCATTTGTGATTGGTTCATTGTCTAGTGCTTGGATTGGTGGTGTCAGTGCAACACCCTCCCAAAGGGTGGAGCCAGGATGTGATGTAATGGCAGGAAGAAGGTGTGTCTCTCTCTTGCCCGTTTCTGCCTTGCTGTCTGCAGCCGCCATGAACTGCGGCCCTGCCATGCCACTCTGCCTTGGAGCCAACTGAGTATGGACTGAAACCTTCAAAAACTGTAAGAAATAAACCTTTCCTTCCCCAACCTTGGGCATCAGGTATTTTGTCTCAGCGACTAGTGAAAAGTAACTAAGACAGTTGTCTTTTTGTTTTATGTGCATTAAATATATGATGCTAAGATTGTATGCAATGGGGGTAGTAGATTTTGGAGCATGTAAATCAAATTTTCCTTTCTCATTCAACCCCAGGTTGGCCGAGCTGCTTGTAAAGCACTGTAGCTGAGGTTACCTCTGCTTCTCTTTTATGTCCATCCATTCATTCCTGACACCCTTGCTGAGTGGGAGGATCCCATGCGGGGTGCTCAGAGAACAGAGAACCCAGTTAGCTCTTAAAGAACATACAACTGAGGAAAGAGCTCCTGTGCAGTCTACTTATGCTTTCCTCAGTGTTAGGTTTGTCCTTTCTGCTCCCTCCTTGTGGGGACTTTTGCAGTCCACGTTCCCTCGTGTCACTACATGTGTTGGCCTAATTCTGACAGTGTGTAGCTGCTTCTGAGATGGGTGACACAGGTCTTTGTTGGGCACACTGATAGGTCAGGGCATCTTTTCTGATTTTTGTTAAAATTCACCCCAACTAAATGATTCTCCTCATTTCAGTTAAGTTATTATGGCCTCTTTTGGGTTACTTTATGGGGTGAAAGTCTGCCAGTCATCTTCATTTTCCATCCCTTCAACCCGAGGACAGGCAGGATTCACATCTGAGGATGAGTGACTGTGATGGGAATATGGGCTGTAAGGTGGCTGAGCCCCCACCAAAACCTGGCCTCTCACGTCTCTGCTCCCTGAAAGGGCTGCTCCCATGAAGAGCACTGTTTCCTGACCCCGTCTGTCCACCACTGATGTTTGCCTTGAAATGTACTCCTGTGTGCAAGTCAAAGCAAGCCTTTCCCAAATGTCAGCACCACAAGCTCAAGCTGGTTCTTGGCAGTGATCTGGGTTTTCTTTTGCCTCTGGCAGGTGTTAATAGCCTAAGCACAGCTCACTGGGCAGAGCTGCACCAGTGGCCTGGGACCTACCCTGCTGCAAGGAAGCACATGGTCCCAGCCCGCCCAGTCTGTGGAAGGACATCTGCCCCACTCTCCAGAGCCTTGGCCATGTCACCAAGAATGATACAGTTATGAGATTTTGTTCAATCTTGTTTTGTTTTGGTAAGGGCTGAGTGTGGCAGTCTTGTCAGATGCACAGGAAAGCCAGAGGAGAGGAAGACAGCTAACAGCTAACCGTGCTGAGCTGGTCAAGTGACCCTGGCAACCTGGAGGGAGGCACTGCCACCCAAGGGCACAGGTGAACCAGCAGAAACCTCTTTCCTCTTTGGCTAAAGGGGGCTGAGACCAGCACTGCGTGAGCATAGCTGTCATTTTCAGTCACTCCCAGCTACCAACTTCAAAAATGACTCTTCTGATATTGATAGATAATGTAGCACATAGCTTCCCACATGAACATTGTGCAAATATTTAATTATGAGAGCACTTGTTCAGAGGCACATTGGAATATTGTGCTAAATTGAGTTATCTTTGCTTTTGCCAGGGCTTTTATAAAACTGCACAGTAAGCCACCTTTAGAAGGGTTCGCTTTTGTTTGCAAATCCTTGGTTCAATATGGACTGTGGTTTCCAGAAATTAAAAAGGAAAAAAAAGTCCAGAAAAATATTGTATCAAGTGAGATGTCAAGCATAGGTTTTGTTTTTTCCTTTTTTATTCCTTTTAGGGAATGGGTCACAAGATTGCAATTCTAAACAATCTCACAATTAATTCTTGAGCTATGCAATCCAGTTAGAATAAATGCTTCCTTTCTGGTTTGATTAGTGATGAGGATGTGCCTATAAACTTGTTTGTGCAAAATAAGTGCTCACTAAAGGAGGTTTGGATCCGGTTCAGCTTGTTAGGCCAGTCATGGAAAAGGGGCTTTCTCTCACTCTCCCTGGCACCTTTTACCCCTGTGGTGCCCACAGTGAGTTTCTCGTGTGAGGAGCATGCAGAGCCTCTTGCTGGAGCCTGGGGAGCATGGAGAGCTGTGCTGGAGCTGTTGGTGAACAGGGATCTTTTCATCTTCTCACCTTCATGGATTTCCCATCCTTTTCCCAGACCCTGAAGGCAGGAGGCGCAGTTATGGGGTTGGGGAGTCTCTCTGACTGTGGAAAGGAGTCAAATCCTGCGCTATCTAAACCTCTCAGGGTCTCCCTGCTTAGACTGGGAGCTGGGGACACACCACCCTAGGGCTTGTTAAAATTGAGCTTCAAGTCCCTGCTGCAAGCAGATGAGGATCTGTGTTTAATGAAGCTCCAAGATCATTGGTGTGCACCCTGCATCTTGGGATGCACCAGCTTAATGACGGCAACTTCAGAAGGTTTTGTTTTACAAATTCAAGGGATCCCCAAACAATGTCATTTTATTGACAGTGAAGGCAGTCCCGATTGCCTTCCCCAAGGTGGGAGGTTGACACTTTGACCTTCCAGAGCCTCTGCCATGGGCTTGAGTGTGTGTACCCCATCATCCCCTAGAGAGCTTCTGGGACAAATGTGCCATGTGCAAGTCCCAGGTCATGCACTGATGCCGGAGGCAGAGGGAAAACAGTGAGTGGGGAAAATCTGGGAACTCTGGGGCCTGAGGTCCCCCCTCAGACAGGTCCTGGGAGCCATCATGGGAGAGGCCAGTGACCAAGCAATAGGAGCCTCTGTCTGTGTGGGGAGGCCATGCCTTTCTAGAGTCTGCTCTGTACAAAGACAACTTCCAAGCTTCATGAGCACCTGGGATGCTGCACGTGGATTGAGTGACACCTTAATTTATCACTCTGTTCAGCAAGTTTGTCCATTTTTTCTTATTTATTTCACAGACATTAAAGCCTGAGAGTATCTAAAGGTCAGCATCAGGAGAGCTGGAAGCAGGCCTGGGGATGTCTGTGTTTGCTGGTAACTTGATTCTCTTGTGGTGCTTGGTGGCAGGAAAAACTGATGTGCTCCTGTTTCACTGAAGAGGACAGGGTAGTACTGACTTAGTAGCAGCAGATTTAAAAATACCCTCTTTTCCATCCAGACAGACCAGTGTCATTGCCAGCCAGGGAGTGCTGCAGGAGCCCAGGCCAGCAGGGGAACTTCCAGCAATGAACCTTGCAGCTGACCCTGTCTGACCTGGTGCCCAGGGCACAGTGCTGCCCGCTGACAATCCTATCCCTGCTGTGCTTCACAGCTCCTACTGACCAACAGGGCCACAGGAATCTTTGCACAGTCTCAGCCCAAGTCCAGCCTGCATGTGGAATGGCTCCATCTCCTATTCCTACTCCTCAGAACTTTTGCTGTTGCAGCAGGAATCTAGGGGTGCCTGGGGAGAGAAAGAGGGAGGGAATGTTGCACCTGGGGGTAAGAATGATTTTGCATCCTAAACCAGCTAATAGCCATCAAATGGGGTGAATGGTGGCATGAAATGACAGTGGGGCAGGCTCAGCTGGGATTGGACTACATCTGGAGAAACAGGAACTGGGACTTGGCAATCACATAGCTTCGTTTGGGGAGTTGATATCAAGTAACCATGAGGCTTGCCAGATGTTTTGGAAAGTTCTGTTGGGATTCTGATATGAATCTTTTACTTGCTTAGGAATGCTGACTATGGAACCCAGGACCCTGTGCGTGCAAGGCAGGTCCTCTATTGCCAGCCCCTAACCCTTTTAAAATAAATTCTCTGTTTTTGAAACACACAAGCAAAATACATTGAATGTTTAATAGTAAAATAATTTAAATGATAAAATATCACCTAATCTATCAATTTTAACAATTTTATCAATTCTATCAATCTATCAATTTTAATAATTTTTTTGATGTTCTTCTGTATTTTATGTACATAGAGTTATAAATGAAGATTCATAGATTTGGGTGTAGTACAATAAGCATGGTAAGATGAAACCACTAGTTTTTATGCTCTTTTCTGTTAATCCTATATTCCTGGCAACTCCTATAGTATCATTTTAAAAGACTGCATAGTTGTACATTGGTGAATATGCTACAGTTTTTGTAATTGGCTTGCTGTGATTGGGTATTTAGCTTATTTCATTTATTTATCTATCTTTTTATCCATCTAGTCAGTTTACCATCCTAAACAACATGAAATTAAATTACTGTTAAATCTTCATATACATCCTCAACCATTTCATCAAGATAAACATCTCAATATTAACTGATTTGTATTTTGGGAATTTTGAAAAATTTTGTCTGTCTTCCAGAAAACTTGTACCAATTTGTACAACATCATTTTTACCTCTGCTGTGGTTCTAACCCAAAGCCTCTCCAGGCTTCCCACAGATAAGTTAAAACCCGAGCCTTCACGAGCAGGGCACGCAGAAGGTAGATCTCAAGGCCTTGCTCTTCCCTCCAGTCTCCCTGGAAGCTCGGAAGGCTGGGAGCAAAGGCAGGAACAAGAGCCCCAAGAAAGGAGCCTGCAGTGGCTTCGTGGTCGTTTCTGGGGTTTGGATGAGAGCTGAAGTTGTGAGGCCAGGGGCACTGGAGAGAGGATCTGGGAATGAAGGTCAGTGTGGAATGAATATGGGGTGAAACTGCATTTTACTTCATTGGGAAAAGGACGATTTATCCATAACCGATACGGCATGGAGTGCAGTGTATGTAAATGAACACCAAGACAGACTGCTGCTTGCTCTGCTAGCAAAGCTGCAGCGGAGATTAGTGTTTCTGACCCTGGATGCTGCTGGCCTTCTCTGCCTTGGGCGTTGCCTGTGCATCATGCTCCCTGTCCTCTACCCCGCAGAAGCCAACAGCGTCCCCCTCGGCCTTGTCACAACAAAAAGTCTCCCAGACATTGCCACTGGGGTGGAAATGAGGGAGAAGAAAATCTCCTAGGTTGAGAACTACTGGTTTAGATGTATTGTATGTAAAAACAATCATTGTCATCAGAAATATACTAGGTCATTTTTGTAGGAAAATGTGTATGGATAAAGAGCCGATTCTCCTTATGGGACCTATTGATCAAGTAATGATGCCTCCCTAGAGTAGAATACTCAAAAGTCAAGTTACAAATCACTGAGTGGGAGTCCATGACATATTCTTGGGTTTTTTAAATTAGAGTTTTTTAAAATTAGTTTTTAATTTTTTTTAAAACATCTAATTTTTTGCTAACCTGAGGATGCTGCTTTATTGGGAGAAGGGGATCTCTGTGGTGTAATCAGTTAAAGGTGTTGCAAAGTGATCATCCTTCATACCCAGGTTGACCCTGAGCCTCATGACAAGCATTCAGGTAAGAGAAAGGCAGGGGGTTCCTTGCCACACACGTGGGAGAAGGTGCTGTGCAGGCAGAAGCAGAGACCGGAGCTGTGGCCACAGCCCAGGCTGCCTGGAACCTCAGCTGCCGGAAGAGGCCAGAATCCAACTTTCCTGGAACCTGCACCAGGAGGGGAAGCACCAGGTAGGGGTGACAGCATGAGCAAGGACCCTGAGGCTGGGAGGATTTGGGTCCAGAGAGCCTGGGGTGGGCAGGAGATGCACTCAGTGGGGGAGGACTGAGCAGAGGGGAACTGTGTGCTGATTTCTGAGCTGGAGACACTGCTGCAATTCACTTGCAACTTCAGGTGAGACAGAAATCTGGTAAAAATCCATGTTCGGGATCAGACTCATTTGGCAGGGGAACTCGCAGCCCCAGGGAAGAGATTGGAGCCCTGACTCTGTGCAGAAATGCTTGTTGGGTCTTGAGGCCCTGCGAGCAGCCAGTTTGCCTGCATTCCTAGCAGTCAGCATGCTCTGGTGTCCACAGAGTCCCTGTCAGAATGGGAAGCCCCCACGCTCGGTGGAAAACAAAATATTTTCACGGTTGATGTGATGGAGCGTGTGGCTCCTGAGTAAGGAGAGTTGGTGCATCCCATCTCTCCCATACTCCCGCCCCAGCAGGAGGCACACTGACCCGGCCAGTGTTCTGGAGAGGTGTCAGAAGCCGTGCCCTTATTTTGCACTCTGTGTGTGGAAGTGGGCACCCACGGGGGCAGCTTCTGCCAGCTGTGCAGGATTTGTTGAAGCTGGTGTGCCTTCTCCCTGGCGCCCTCGGAGCACTCAAGCAGGAGCCACTGGAGTGGCCTGCTGAGGTCAAGGTGGGAGGCACAGAACCAGGATACTGGCAGATACAGAGTAGAGCACTGCCTTACGGGACCCACACTGCCGTAGCACGGGGCTTGTCTCCATGCTGGACATGCTCTGCTTTTGCGCCAGTGGGGCCAACTCTGAGTCCAGTGAGGCCCCCATGACAGGGCTGCGAAGTTGCTGAGCCGCTTCCTTTTACTGTTCAAACCAGACTGCTCCTCCCCTGGTAGAGAACCTGAACTCTCCGCACAGAGCTCTTGAACACCCATTGTCTCCTGGAGAAGCTTCCTCGGGGTTGAGTCCAGTTTCGGAGAGAGCAGAGTGAGGCCACAGAGGCAGAGCAAGTCGTGCAGACACAGGCTTGGAGACACACGAGCGTGGCCTGGAGACACGCGAGCGCCATGCTGGAAGTTCCTGGCTGTGCTCTTCTCAGAGAGGTATGCAACTGTGGCGGGCGGGGGTGGGGGGCGGCTCTCTTTGGCAGCAAGTGCCAAGTGCTTTTTGTCTGCAAACTGTCCTGAGCACTCAACCAAACTCTCTGTGTGTTCTTCAACTTGAAAGTGAGAAATCTGGAGGCAAACTGAATGAACTTCAAGGACATTCAGCCAGGAGCGCCAGAGCCAGGGTTCAGACCAGACCCATGGGGTCTCTGGGCCACAGTCTACCCGGTACCCGAGGGGAGCGAGGCTCCCGCCCCTGTACCGCCTCGCAGGACCTGGCCGCAGGGGAGTGCCTGGCACCCACGGGACAGGACTCATTACCAGGGACTCGCAGGCCCCCTGGGGATTAGGCCCTCAGAACACGGTGACATCACTGCATAATTAAGGTCACTGCGATGCCCAACGGGTGCACTGAACAAAGGCCCCTTGTTTTAATTTATCATCATGCTCTCCTTGTACAAGTCTAGTAATTAAGGAAGACGGTTTAACCTGGCTGAATGAGGGCAGAACTGGGGCAGTGTGGCAGAAGGGCTGACCCAGTGTCAACTCTCAATTTGATATGCTAATGAGGGTACCAATAAAACATAATAAGGGGCAGGCTCGCCACAGGAAGAGGAGAGTTCAGCACTAATCTGGAGCCTTCCTTTTATGTAATTTTCTGTTAAGTAGCTAAATAGATTTGTGTGTGTGTCCTTCTATGTCTCCGTTGACCCGTGGCTGCGGCTACTGCTGAGCAATCACATGGCCCAAAGTTGGTCACTTTCTATCCCTGGAGTATTGTCTTACCTTGGATTGATTTTGCAGCACACACTGAGAAGGTTCAAAGCCAGCTTTGCCATTCATTAGCTGTGTGACCTAGGGCAAGTTACTCAATTTCCCAATGCCTCATTACTGTAGCCATACAGTGGGGATAAATGGCACAAGTGCCCTCACAGGCTCCAGGTGAGTTGGGTGCGTTTGCTGTGAAGCTGGCCTGCTGTCTGGCTGCTGTTACCTGGAAGGTTCCGGACAGTCTTTGCCCATCTTCAGGGTGCCTTGAACAGAATCGATACTCTCTGCACGTCCTCCAGCACATTGTCATCCCAGCCTCTTCTTTTTCTTTGTCCTCGCTTCACAGACTGAGTCTCCATTTCCACCTTCATCCAAAGCCACAGGGAGAGTGGCGAAGACCCACGTGGTCCAAGGGTGTTAGGACTCAGAAGGCAGGTGGGCAGCTGCCTGGTGCCCCCAGGCCTGAGGGATGAGAACAAGCATGCCTTTGTTGGGCAGCAAGACCCCAAATCAAAGCCTCATAATATATAAAATGAATGACATGATTCATGCAGTCTCTTGCTTTTTTTCCCCTCTCAAGAATTAGTCGCCGTGATATAATTTACACTCAAGAGGTTCTCCCAGGGAGACTGAATGGTACAGCAAAACCTGTCTTTCTTTATTAAGTGGGACCACCTATCCCTGCTGCCTCTTTTCTGGTTGGCCAGTGAGACAGACTGAGGATTCAGGCCTTATCAGGTTGACAGCTGTAGCCTGCACAGTGCCCACATGTGGCCAGCTGTCCTCAGAGGGACACCCTTCGCCTATGTCTACTCATCCATGTGGCTCCCACACCTTCTGGCACATCTCTGATCTGTTCTTGTCTATGCTTTTCCAACCTTCCTAAGACTTCACCACCAGGCCGTGTGAGCTTCTGCACTCTCGTATTTCTAGTCTTCTTTCTTTGCACATGCTGCCATTTGATGTGTACTTTTGTGTCTTTGCCTTAATTTCCTTTGAAGGTGTGTGAGTGCCCACAGGGCAGGGACAGAGCAATGAGTCTTACTGATTCCAGAGTTACTCTGCCCTTCTCTGTACTCTGAGCACACAGCACCAGGATCTGTCTGTGTTTCATGACTTCTTCCCAAGTAACAGAACCTAATGTTTGATGTTAGGTCTCCCAGAAGGAAACCCTAAGCAAAGATTCATAGCAAACTGTTTATTTGGGCAGTGATCTTGGGAAGAACTGGAAAGGGTGGAGAAAGAGAGAGTGAAGGGATGGGACTGCCTCCTACCCAGTGCAGGCGAGCCGTTTGCCACTGAAGGCCACCTCTGCTCAGTCTTGCTGGTACTCTAGATAATGGCTTGGAGTTGCGTCGTCTCGGTTATTTATCCCTGTGTTACTGGAGCTGGGTTTCCTTGGACCCCACATTCACTCCCCAGTACATGAACAGTATATGACTCTGGACAGAGCAGACCCTCTGCATGTCCAGATGGCTGTGACAAGAAACTGAACCATTGACTTTGAACTTCAGCAGATTTTAGGTAAAGTACAAAGTCATTGGCAGTGTGTAAATTTTAACTGTGAGGTTGAACAGCCACAGATCCCCAAAGCTAGGCCCCTCGGTGATCGGCAAAGAAGCAGAGAAAACTAAAGCATCAGGTTTAAAGACAGTTGTTCATTTCACATCTTTGTTTTGATTTTCCTGAAGGGAGGGGTCAGCTGGCAGTTGTGGGCACATGCTTCTCATCCTGTGGGCTTCCCACATTCTCCCACCCTAGCTAGGCTCCCACAGCTGTGAACATCTGGGCTGCATCCCAGACTGTGCCACCCGGAAAGCCGTGGTCTGGCCAAGGCCTGCCTTGGTTGAAGTGAGCTGTGGTGAACACAAACCTCTGCTTCTGCAAGCAGACGCATTACTCCAGGGGTGCCACTTTCCCGGTGTTCCTTTCCTAGGAAGGTCACCTGTCCCTTTTCTGGACACACTTATGCTCCCTCCCCCAGAGAC
Source organism: Dolichotis patagonum (assembly GCA_004027295.1). Classification (NCBI taxonomy): domain Eukaryota; kingdom Metazoa; phylum Chordata; class Mammalia; order Rodentia; family Caviidae; genus Dolichotis; species Dolichotis patagonum. The sequence goes on along the minus strand of PVJX010010989.1, from coordinate 6,748 downwards.
ATCTGTGACTCCGGAGCTGCCTTTCTTATTTGGTTCTACATTTTTCTGCTGCTCAGGTCTATATTAGTTCAATGGAAGGGAAAATAGCACAACTTTGGGTAAATTTAGTCATGGCAAACAGTAACTAAGACACTCTGGATGCCCCCCACCAACCTAGTGCTAGAGGTTCCAGCTAGGAAGTTAGAGCAGGAGCAGGGATGGGGCAGAAGGCAGAGACTGCGCAGAGGACTCTTTGGGGCCTGGCTTGAAGGCTGATGTCCTCACCCAGTCAGTACGCTTGGCCAGGTCAGTGAAGTTCTATGCCTCTGACATTTTTGAATTTGCCAACTTATACTTCATATTTTTAGACACTTTTCTGGAATAATCTGTCAATTAACATATACCAGATTCCCTTTCTTTTTTCCTCTAGCAAAACCCTACAAAAATGTTTCCCAAACCCACCAGTTCCCCAGAGTTTCCTAGCAATCACAAGCAGGCCTCCCCATGTGGTGGCCACTACAGTCTTCCCAAACCTTCCTCCTGCACTGTGCCCTGAGGATTCCCTGGGGACCAGGCTTTCCCTTACAGTGGCCAGAGTCCTCAGCGGAAATAGCCAGGTACAACTGTGGTGTTCACAAGGGTAATTGTTTTAACCGAGTTAACTGATGAGTTGTGTTTTAAATATAGTCATATGGTTAAAAGCAAGAAGAAAAGAGAGAAGTGGTACTGCAGATTGGAAAATGGAAAGAAGTGACAATACTGACCCAGACTCAAAAATCTGAGTTCTCATCCCAAAATGTATCATCTACAACATTGTGACCTTGGTTATATTCTTCAACATTGCTAGCTTCAGTTTCTTCTTCATATATTAACAGGACATTTGGCTATATTACAATGGCAAAATGTATGAGGACACATAATATCTTCAAAATATACAGGTATGAGTATTGGTGTGTACTTTAGAGAAGAAAAACCGTGGCTTAGGTCATATATTCATCCTTGATAGAAGCCTGATAGCCAAGTGTTACGTGACAGTGACCAGACAGGGAAGAAACACATAATGCTGCTCAGGGATGCTATGTCTCAAATGTAATAATTGTAGATTTTTATAAAAGATTTAGAAAGTATCTGCACTATTCCTTAAAGCATACAATGTGTTTCTCCTGAGTCATCATTAAATGTCTTTCTTCCCATTCTTTGAGGTGTTAGAATAGCAACTTTGATTGATCATGTGTCAGGCAGTGAGTGACAGATTGGTCCAACAGAGCAGGTGCTCTCATGCCCTCTTTACTTAGGAAGGGGTTGAGCTTTGGAGAAGATAGGTGAAAACCTCACCCAAGGCCACCCAGCTGGTAAGTAGCAGTGTGAGGATCTAAAACGTGTTTGACCGCATGACCATTTCTGCCCAGTCATCCATCAGCAATGCCACCTGACAATCCAAGAAAAGTGCGCTGAGATCCACTCAGCTTCTCTCCAACATCCTGAATGCTGTAGAAAGGACTTCCAGAAAGGGCACCGAAGTTGTTCTTTCTGGAAGTCCGAAGTTGAGCATGACCGAAGTTGACTATGACCAAAACATGACCGAAGTTGAGCAATTCCTGGGGGGCAGGCTGTCAGGATTATGGGGGTGCTCAGCCCAGTGTCACCAATGGGGAGGGAAGCGTAGCTTTCTGGCATGCCGGAACTCCTGGCCATGACACCCTGAGCAATTTTCTGAAAAAAAAAAAAAAAAAAAAACGTGACTGAGTCTTCCTCCAAAAGGTCATTTTCCCTGAGCTCTTTCCCTTCATGTTCTGAACCCCATGGTAACTCCCTACTCTGCCTCCTCTCTCTTGTGCTTGGCTGGCCAGACCACAAGCACGGGTTTTGCAGTGTCATCAGCAGGTGCTCACTGGACTCCCCCATATGTACGGTTTCCTTTGAAAGTGCAGAGTGGAGAAAATCCGCCATGACCACGGGACACGGAATGCTCTTCTCAGCCCCTCCTGGGGAGAGGGAAGTGTGACACAGCGCCTGAGTCAGCCTCTCCCATGGGGCCTGGGTCCCCGGCTTCAGGCTTTTGCTTTTTTAATTTGTTTGTTTGTGATGGGGACTTTCTGCTCCTAGGAGAGATGCATTAAAAAAATCTCAGAAGACATAAAAAAGTTCTGACTAAACAACATCTTGATGGTTTAAATGTAAAGATGTCAGTGACATATGGTTTCTATTATTCCTGAAATAACACGTGGGTTTAAAAATGAAGGGGAAAAGTGTTTGGTAAAACACATTGAGCACTTGCCTAAATGTTTTCTGAAGACAGTTCTGAAGCCTCAAGGGAACAGCTTTGTGGGACAAATGCCCTCCCCTGGGCTCTTCTCTTGGTAAGGGATGGTGTATGTGTTGCCAGCAAGACACTAGCATGTGGGCCACCACCGTGACATGTCCACTGCAGGTTGTGTTCCGATGGACAAATCTATGGCCTGGTCCTATCTTTCTTGTTTATTAGCAGTTCTAGTTCTACGCAAGTTAATGGATCAAAAAATGGGAAAGTAATCAAGATGATCCTCAACTCATGGTAGGATTATGCACACATTGTGAACTGGAACTGTCATTAGGTCAACACACATGCACTAGACCTAGTCAAGCACTTCAGCATCCTGGAGTGCTGCTGTCCCTCCTTGTGATCACTCAGCCGATGGAGCATCGGCTTGCTGCTGCTGTGGCTGTGGCTTGGCATTGGGAGAGAGTGCCGTCCTTGTCCTAAGTGCCAGAGAGAAGTGCTTACTCTACTTCAAAGCCACAACACTGTCAAGCAGTCATGAGTGAAGACCATGTGTCACACAGGGCTCTTGCGGCATGCTAATACATGTCAGTGCTTAGCACCAGGTAGACGGTGCTTCTTCAAGCAGCTGATTACTGTTCATTTGGAAAGCAGTGTAGGGAAAGAGGGTAAGAGCCCATGAGCACAGTTGTTTCCAGGTTATGAAGAATCCATGGGGTCACAGGAGGGCCCCTGGCTTCCTTTGCAACTGGAGATGCAGCCAGCAAGGTGGGGAGCAGGGGAACTCTGAGATGCAAGCAAACAAGAGAAAGCACAAAGCAGAGGGGTTGACATTTGGACCAACTCGCCAAGCTCCCTCAAAGGTACGTTCACCTGCTTTTCTAACTTAAGGATATTCGTTGAAACATGATAATATTTGGATTAACTTTTTCAGGTTAATGACTGTACACAGCTTTATTGAGTCCTGCTTGGCTGACCAGAACCCACACACACCAAAGTGATGGTTGGATAATGTTTGTCACACAAGTACTCCAGGGGATCCTCACCAGAGTCAGAACTGATGTGCCTGGCTTCCATCAGCTCCCTCGTGCTTCCCTGTGAATCCTTCCACTCCCGCTCTGCATCCCCAGCTTGAGGACCACCAGCAGCTTCTGCCTGTGCAGGTCACCTTGCATTTCCAGTCTTTCGCAGAGAAAGGGAACCACACAATGGCTTCTCTTTCCTGTCTCTCTTCTTTCACTTGGCATTACACTTTGCATCTTAGCGTATCGAATGAGCTTGGATAGCTCATTTCTGTGTATTACCAAATAGTACTCCATTGTATAAATACACCACAGTTTATCTACTCATTGTTGACGCCCATGAGAGCTGTTTCATGTTTTGGTTTTCTGTGTACAAGCTCTTCCACAGAGATACATCCTAGTTTGTTTTAAGGTTGCTTTTTTTCTTGTAAGGGTAATGTTGCTAAGAACATATGTGTATAAATATTTGGGTTTTTTCTTTTCTCATGGTAAGTACCCAGAAGTACAACAACTGTATATTTTATATACTTTTTAACAAAAAGCTACTAAACTCTTTTCTAAAGTAATTGTAATGTTTTACATTGGCAGTTTATTGACGATCAGGTTGCTAGCCTGCTTGCTGACATTTGTTACGACAATCACTTTAAGTCTTCTTTGGTGAAGTGTGAGCTCAAATCTTTTTAGGTTCTTTGTTTTCTTATTATTTCTTTATCAGATATATAATTCACAAGTATTTCTTTCTAATATGTAGCTTGTGTTTTCATTTTCTTAATATCTTTCAAAAAGATGTTCTTAATCTGATTGAACTTAAGTTTTTTCTTTTACAGATTGTGCTTTTGGTGTTATAGCTAATCCTTGCCTAAAAGTCACAGTGATTTCTCCTATGCTTCCTTCAGAAGATTTATGGTATTTAGTTTTGTATTTAGGTCCAAGGTATATTTTGATCTAATTTTTGCTTATAGTTGGAGATTTGGTGCAATGCTGGTTTCTTTTGTTTTTGTATTTACCCATCCAATTGATACAACATTATAAAAAGATGACAGAATCTCATATCTCTGTCAGTAGTTTGTTATAAATGTGTAGTCTATTTCTGAACTCGGTTTTGCTCCATGTTTATATTTTTATGCTGACACCAATACCACATTTTTGATTACCATAGTTTTATAATGCCTCTTGAAATTAGGAAGCGTAATTATTCCAACTCTTTTTCAAAATATTTTTGTTTGTGGTCCTTTGCAATTCCATATGAAGTTAAGACTCCTCCTGCCTGTTTGTACAGAAACAAACAAAAATATCTAAGCAACAACAATAATGATGACATCAACAAAAATCCCTCAGGATATTAATTAGGATTATGTTGAATCCATAGATTAATTTTGGAAGGATTGATATTTCAGAAGTACTTAATCTTCTGTCACATAAACAGGTATATCTCTGTACTTACTTAAGCCTCCTTTAATTTCTCTAAGCAATAACTTTCAATCTATAGGTGTTATGGTTTGATGTCCCCCCAAAGCCTCATAGAGTCATGGGGGCAGGCTTCTAGAATTTGTGATTGATTCCTGGTCCAGGGCTGGGATTATGGGTATGAGAGCTACACCCACTCTAGGGCAAATGGCCTGCATACAATATAAGGGGCAGAAAGACCCTTCTTTCCATGCCTCTTTTTTGCTCTTAGGGCCTTTGCTGCTTTCTGCCACCTTGAAATGTTGTCCCTGGGCTGTGCCACCTTGCCTTGGAGCCAACTGATTACAGACTGAAACCTGCATGATCTGTGAGCTAAAAAAACCTTTTCTACCTTATTTTTGGGTGTTGGGTATTTGTCTTAGAAATGAGAGAACAGTAACCAACACAATAGGTCTTTCACATCGTTTGTCAGCTTCATCTTTAAGAATTTCATATTTTGTACTACTGCAAATGGTGTGTATTTAAATTCCAACTTCTGCTTGTTCAGTTTTAGTATTCAGAAACATTGTTAATTTTTATATATTAACCTTTACACTATAATCTTGGTAAACTTACTATCCTAATTTTAGTAATCTTTTAGTAGTAATCTTTCCATAAAATTTTAAAGACTTTTGTGTTCTCCATATGAAGAACTCCACTTCTTTCTAATTTAGATGTTTTCATTTTTAAGCCTTGTTGCATAGGCTAGAACCTCTAGTACAATATGAAATAGAAGTGATGAGGGGTATTTTTGCTTTGTTCCTGACCTTATAGGAATAGCATTCACTCTCACTATTATGAATAATGTTAACTAGAGGGTTTTTTTTTTTTGTAGATAGCTTTTATCAGATTATGGGTATTTCCATGTATTTCTAGTTTATTGAATTTTGTTTGTCTTTTTTTGGTAGTGGGGCATTAATCCAAGTTCTCATACATGCGAGATAAGTACCCTGCCACTGAGCTACACCCTCCCTTGGCCCTCTTACTATACTTTAGATTGTTGAGACAGAGTCTCATGTATTGCCCAAGCTGTCCTTGAACTTGAGATCTTCCTTCCTGAGTAGCTAGGATTACAGGTGTGTGCCTCCATACCTGGATTATTGAGAATTTTTTAAATCACAATTTGATGCTGGATTTTGTCAATTGAATTTCTGCACTGATTATTATGTTTGTATGGTTGTGTTTTTTTAGCCTGTTAATATAGCATCTTTACATTGGTTGGCTTTCTAATATTAAATCATCCTTGTAAACTGATTAGACTCAACTTCCTGAAATTTATTAAGAATTTTGCACCTGTATTTTTCAGTAATGAATACTTTCACTTCCTTATCATGCATTTGTTTGGTTTTGATATTGTTATAATGTTGACCTTACAGAATGAATTGCTGAACCATTCTTCTATTTTCCAGAATTTGTGTTGAATATTTATTACTTGTTAAATCTTTGTTAGACTTTGTAGTGAAGCAATCTGGGCCTGGAATTTTATTTGTTGAAATATCTGTAATATCAGGCCTTCAGGTCATTTATTTCTTCTTGGATGAGTTTTGGTAATTTCTGTCTTTTTGTCCATTTCCTACAGACTGTAGGGACATAAAATTATTCATAGTAGTCCAGTATCTTCACTTTTAATGTACAGTAAAACTTTGGTTTGTGAGCATAATTAGTTCTGGGACCACACTTATAATCATCAAAGCAAATTTCTCCATAAGAAATAATGGAAACTCAGATAATTCATTCCAAAACCCAAAAGTATTAATATAAAAATTATTGAAATACTGCAATATAATACAAAATACCACATTTATACATATATGTGTATATGTCTTATATATATATATAGTATACTATAGTATATAGTATAGTATATAAATGTATACTATATAGTACATATAGTATATACTATATATGCTAAATATATATACTATATATAGTATACTACATAAATGTATACTATATATAGTATATATATAGTATATACTATATATGCTAAATATATATACTATATATAGTATACTACATACTATATAGTATAGCATATAGT
>PVJX010010988.1:0-55043 GCA_004027295.1 Dolichotis patagonum | reverse complement strand
AAAATCTAAGTTTAGTGACAATGCAGCATTTGTGTGCATTGGTGACATCAAGCTGAAAAATTCAGAAGCAGTAGCTGAAGTGAGCAAATCAAAATCAAATTCTCAGATGCTACATTTTGGAGCCAGCATAGCCTCACTTTGGTCTGAGTTGGTTTTCAGCCAGTTGCAGTTGTGGAGGTAGAGAAGGTCTTCTTCGAGAGGACAGTTTGGATTACCTAGCGACAGGTCACTAGGAACTGAAATGATAATATTAAATAACTATGTGTGATCAGACCTATCTTAATTGATGACAAATCATAGGAGCAATAATTAAAAACTTTGAATGATGTGAATTTGTCAAAAGTCTATATTTGCAAATATTTTCTCATTTACATTTTACGTACTTAATCTCATATAAATATTTTATTTAGCCCTCTTTTTTTACTAAGATATATTCTAACAATGGTGCATTTATGATTCTGAGAAATCACATTAGCTAGAATAGAATTAATGAGAACAATAGCAAATAGAAAACCTTTAAGTATTTTAATATGTGTCTTCTGTCCCTTGAATGCTTGAGCCTACAAATTCTGATTTTTGTACAGTGGAAATATTTAATATATGATATTTAATGTTAACATAAAGATATTTCTGTGTACCCTTACATAGAATAAAACTGGGTAGCAAATTTTAAAATATGATTGAATGTGATATCTTCATTTCCCTGCCACCTTATGAGACACCACTTTAGGTGAGATGCCTCTTCTTTGTGATTTTTCTACAAATACCATATTACATTAAATTCCATTTGCTCCTCTTCTATCTTTGGGCACCTCATTTATGAAATCAAAGATTTCATTGATAAATTTTTAAACAGCACTGTGTATAATTACAAATTATTCCAATTACAGAAATGAAGAGCATTTTGTGACAAAAAGAACCAGAAATGAAAAGCTAGTACAAAAACCTCTTTTCTTGTTGCATTTCCATAAAGTGCAGTATAATAGGGACACTGTTCACTTCAGTACAAATCAGCATGCAGACCCTGTTTTTTTAAAGGTTTTAAAAATGAAAATGCTACAATAATACACTTAGAAGGTAGTATTGTACCTTGAAAAGACATCAAAAAATGTTGAAAAACAGAAAATGCTGATTCCAGCTTTACTATTTGCATCTGGTCACTTACACTTCCTACAGCAGCTTACCTCTAAAACAGGAGGTGTATGTAGGCAACGCTTGGGTAAAGTTAATGTCAATGACTTCCAGAAGTATATCCAAGAATATTTAAGTACATCATTCAAACACCACCATCAGGTATAAGCAATTTGTTTTTGTCACTCTCTCGTATGCTTGCTTTATGTCTTCATACAACAGATATGTGCAAAACTATGCCATACATTAGGCCTACTAAAATATGAAAGTGATTTACTTTTAAACCTACATATAATTTTACAAAGTAAACTGTATTATATAATCACATCACCTGATGTATGATAAACCCTAACAGAATTTTGAAATATCTGACATTTTCTATAACATTACCTTTATCTCAACTATGTCTCAGGGAAAGAGACTACTATCCACCATTACTGTTTTAGCTAACAATAAAATCACCTATTTCATGTGAAATTAACAGAAAATGAAAAATATACTGTTATATGCATATGGTTACTTATTTGTAATGGATAATGACAAATACATTACAGTGTCTATATGTAGAAATCCCAATAATGGTAACAGTAATAATTATTATAAAATTATGCAGTTTGTCATCAGTTTCTACTACTGCTGGAATATGATAAATCATTCACCAAAATGTAAAATCTGAGACTTAAGGAGAGACAAACCTTCAGAAATATTCAAAACTTCATCCTTAAATATTATTTTCATAAACAGCCACGTAAAATATATTTAAGTAAGCATAGAGCAGAAATTTGTTTCCAATACAGAAGTAAGAAAGTAACAATTCCCTTTGTATTCCAAGAGTAAAGACAAAGTAGAACAAGCTTTAAGAACATCAGAACAACTTACACACAGATAGATGCCCACTGAAGGTCATAATTGGAATTATTTCAGAGAATTTTAAAGATGAGACTGGATACAAGAGAAAAATGAGTATTTGGATACTCAAAAATGATAGCTCAGTTTGGGGCCATCCCCGTGTAAACATGTAAGCCTGTACATATCGAATGTATATGTGATGGTGTGTGTGTGTGAGAGGACATACGCCACCTTCTGCTTGTCACAGTATATCTGCCAGCTCCCATGTATCAACAAGACATATAATTAGTCCCAAATAAGAGAGCAGCTAGGTTCTTGTAGAACGTGACATATTATATCAGCTCAGATTTCAATATTTCAAATTGTTCCCTGGAATTAATTCACTAAATAACCTAAGCAGTCAAAGCACAGATCCATTAGGCTCCGTAGAACAGTCTTTAAATGTTAGTGCCATACAATGAATATTTGATAAGTACATCATTAATAAACCTTGGTGCAACATAATTGATATGTGGATGTTTAATGACAGTTCCAAGTGATGTAGCACATGGCATCTCCCCGTCTCTCAGTCATCAAGCAGGTTGCCCCTACACTACGTGACAGGCACAATTGGAAAAGCAAACTCTGGTCTTCATCAGTGGCTATCCATAAAGGTTTTCATTACAAGATAAATGATTGTGGCCTGACTTTATTAATTAAGCATGCTTTTCTGCAGGCCAAAGTAATTGAATAAAGTGGCCAGTAGCTTTTAAACTATGCAAAATCTTGATGTCTCAGAGGAGATTCCACTTTCACACCAGGCATATTATTACTCCCACTCCCAGATTATTTTGAAAATACAGCAACTGAATTTAAGGTGTTGTTAAATACTGACTGAATTTCATTTACAAAACATTTTTCCTATAATGTCTTGCTTTCATGAGTATCACAATAAGTTGGTTTATCCTTCTTCTCATTTAATTGCATCAAATTAAGCCTGATGCAACCCATTTCTTTCCCTGAGAATCATTGCTTCAGAAGATGCACAGGTCAGCTGTACAAGGATTGACATTTATAGAAAGAGGTGACTTGTTGCATCTTGTAACAGATTAGTGACTACAGAACAGGTCCCTAGAATTTCTTTCACTCTCTTGTCACTGAATCACAAATGGGAAATGACCTCATGATCCATGCTTAAATATGCCAACGTTACCTGTGCATCGGAAAGGATTTTACAGGGTTCTACGTGCCCGCAGCAAATGTTCTTCCCTGCTCTCCTTTCTTCAGAGACGAAAAGTATACTTCTTAGAACATCAGTTTTAAACCTTAAAAACCAAACTCTAATAAAGGAATGCAGAATTTTTCTTGCTATGTTTGTATCATATGTAGAGTATTTTGGAATAAAAGAGCTCTAAAATAACCTAAATAAATTTGCAAAAAAAATGATTTTTACAGATAGCTTTCAAACATTAAAAGAAACAAGAAACAAGAAAGCTATGATTAAAATCTACTTTCACTCAGTGAGAAAAACCTCTACTCAGTGCAGTGCTCACAAAAATACCTTGAGGGTGACAAGGCCAATAAAGAAAAATGATATAAATAGTGTATTTCTTTTTTGCTTTTTTTTTTTTTTTTTTGGTAACAGGGATCAAACTCACGACCTCATGCTTTCCAGGCAGGCACTTACGCTGCTGAGCTAAACCCCTGGCTAAATAGTGTATTTCATAATGGAGAATCTAAGATTAATTTCATAAGATCAGAGAATATGCTGGTGACAAGGCAACTTTTTCTCCTCAATTCTACTAAGAACTACTTTTATTTTTCAATCACTAGTAAAAATAATTACGCTGTAAAATTAATTCCATTTCTATTGACCATGGTCACTATATAGTTCATCAATTTATTGTATTAACATAAAATGTAAGAAGCTTGACATCACCTTGTCTAAAATAATTTTATTTGTAATGTTATTGCTTTCATTTATTGGTTAATTACCTTTATGCTTTATGAGTGTGCTATTGATTTTTCTATATGCATTTCAATGGAAGTATGAACAAACATTGAGCTCTGAAGGTGGCATTTTAATTTTATTTCTAACATTTTTAAGGACCCTGACATTAACTCTGACCACAATATTTCCAGCCCTGGAGAAGAATCACAACATTTCTATGGTTTACTGTCTGCATTTGTATTGTAATAGCAAGGTGGCTAGTATTAGAGTAACATGGCATGATACGCCCATGTGAATTAAAATACCACTAGATTATTCAACTGTTTCATTTTGTATCAGTGTAATTGTTTTCAAGTACATTTTATCCTGCTTTATTCACTCTGGTTTCTTCTTGTTGTAGGATTAACCATTAAACTCTATTATGAATTTAATATATACAAAAAAGTTAAAATTCCTTTATGAAATTATTAGGTGCTGTCAGGAGTCTTATGCTCAATTTCATGTTTTAATACTTAAATTACTAACAAATGTATAGATACATCTAAATTATTTTTGAGCTTTTCAGATGGAGGAACCTCTATTTTTGTTTTTCAATATATATCTGTTTTCTAATATTTTAGCTCCCTTTCTGTGCACCTGGTTCTATATTCACATTTATTTTTCCTACCCAATCCTTCCAAGACAGCAGAACTATCTTGCTTCTGGACCATTAGGGTTTTACTAGAAACCTACTATATTGAGGAATTCTTTTCCTGTTTCTCTTGTCTTAAGCACATCCAACTTTGTCAATAATCAGTTCCATGACTAAAGCATATAACCTCATCAGTGAGGAATGGTTCTTCATGCATAAAATGAGAGTGCTTGACAAGGATCTCATGGTCACAATTAGACCTGGTCTGTGGCTTTAAATTCCATGTGTTGTGGGAATACCCAGAGACCTTCATGGAACAGTTAAGTATGATAGGAATACCAGCCTCTGAACTTAACAGCAATGTGATTTTGCACATTACACACCTGCATGCATCTTTAACTGAAAAATGGGCTGATTAGTGCCTACTCCCATAGGGCTTTCTTGCAAGGTGCTGTGAGTAATACATGGCATATGGTAAGTGCTCAGGGAATGCTGGTTAAGAAATGAAAGTCCCTGAGAGGTGAAAAGATGGAAAAATCATTGCATCCTCTATTCCTACACCACTTCCATATACAAGCACAACGGTGGCACTCAAGCTTAAAAACTTCTCCCTATTGAAAGTTTAGAATGGTTCATTTGAAATAATGAAAAAACTGTTTAAATAAAGCTAACCTCATATTTTCTGCTCTGGCTTTTCTAGGATTCTCAGTCAGAATTTCCTGAGCATGTGCTGCACAATGTCAGAGCGCAGTGACTGGGTGACGTTATCGGTGCCTCAATAATCCTCTTCATGTGTTGTCACATGGATCCCTGTTCTGAGCACTCGCTTTGATTCTTATTCCAAAATGCAGCATTGGCAATACTGCCACCACACAGTCCCCCTTTCAGGGAACAGAAATCTTTCCTATTAACATGCTCACTGAGTTCAAGCAGGAGACTAGGAGGAGGAAATAATAAAGATTATGGTTGAGTACATGGATTCTTCCAAAGAGTATCCTAGAAATACACTTAGGATTGAATAATTCAGAATGGGGAAAATTCATACATTCTTTTGGAAAATTTAGGGAGAAGAAGAATGACTATGGAATAAAGTCATATAATGCATAATAAGGATATTAATATTTTAGTAGAGCTCTGAACTCACATGAAGTGTAAGTAGAGTAGGGCTTGATTTGTGTACTATTAAGGCAACAAACACATTTCCACCTGAAGCAAATTTTCTAGGTACCTAAAGCCTGTGCTAAATCCTAAAAGTTTTAAATGTTTATTTTTTCTATTTGTTTAGGTATCTGCAATGCCTTCAGATGAGTTCCTGTGAAACCAACTATCTGTACCTTCTGCTCAGTGCATTACCAGAATCAGATCAGACAACCGAATCCACTCCCTCCTTATATCTGCAGGTGGGGACAGGGGCAGACAATTGAGTTAGAGCAGTCAAGACACAGGGTAACCAACAATGAGACCGCTAGTGTGGAAAGATGAATTAGACATAACACTTTTCCTTCTTATAGTTTTAGCAGAAAAACAAACACACAAAAAAGAAAGAAACAGAGCAAAAGCAATAGAAGCTCAGACTGAAGAAAGGTTTAGAGAGAGTAGCCCAAAGAGGGCATAGTGATCAAAATGATGAGTGATTTCACTCAGAAAGAGACATCACATGAAAAACAAAAACAAAAACAAAAATTTTTAAAATGGCATCAGGAACCTACAAAATACAGTGGCCAACTATATGGGCTGACTGGGTTCTTGGACTTTTTACATTTTTTTTCTTCCAACATCTAGCCCTGATGTGTAAACACACACACACACACACACACACACACACACACACACAGAGCATGTATTTGGGTCCTCCTTTGTAGCCAAAAGAGTCCAATAAAAAACCAGCTTCACTGATATAGATTACAAACTACACCCTCTTATTGAATCGAGCACAGAAAACCTACCTTAACCTTTTCTTGGTTGCCTGCAGCCATCATTACTGACAAGCACTCTGTGTTGGTCTAACACGGGGAGGCCTCCTGGGCTGCTAGGCATGCAAGGCTCTTTATCTCTTTCCCAAATGGCCTCAGAAATCATGCTGTTTGAATCCTCATCTTCCTTTTTGCAGTTTTTCAATTTCTCCCATTACCATAAATCTGTTTGACTCTAACAGCTTTGTTTCCAACTTCCTGCTTCTAATCTTCTGGAGGCTGGGAAAGAAGATAACCAAGCCTGATGGATTCCTATGTAAAATAAGAATATGGCTCATGCACCCTAGGTCACCTCCCCAAATCATATCTATATACAGTGCTATCTTGACAAGTGCAAAGAAGAAAGTGAGAAAAGACATACTTTGGGTCTGGCAATGTTCTAAAATGCTGCTCACCAATTCTTTTAGGTGTGGATATGTAATCCCTGCCTCACAACATTCCCAAAGTTTAATTCTAACGTTTTGCATGGTTATTTCAACAGTAGATCATCACTTAAGCTTTAGTGTCCAAGGAATCACTGTAATAGCTCTACATTTTACTAATTTAAATAATTATTTTTGAAACAGTCTAGGTGCATTCAGATCAAATTTCTAAAAATCCTACATAATAATTGTTTTGAACTGTTCAATTTTTGAAAACAAAGCACTCATATGTTCACATTAAACTTGCCTCTGCCAGACACAGTCTGTTCTTAAATTAATTACACGGTAATAACTATATGGCAAATAACTTTCTTTAAAAAAGTGAGAGTGTTTTAGATGGCTCACTCATTTATAACACATATTAACTCAGTATCCACTGTACTGTAACAAAACCAAGGCTCAAGGGATGTGTGAAAACTACAGTCGGAACTACTGTCTCATGAAGCTAACCTTACACTCAAAATGCAGTGGGGAATCATGCTGTAGTCTAGATAAACTTGTGAGGCACATTGACCAGACCAAACAGGTTTTCTCTGAGGTAACATTGAGATAATAGAATTTATTGTTCAAAATTGGACGTTTTTGAAAATGAAAGTGGCATTGAGAAGAATTACAGAGGTCAACAAATAGAAGTCTGCATCTTTGTGGAACAAATCAGGTGATGGTCATTTTATTTATGTCAAAGTCTAATAATGCTCAGTAAGTATCTAATGAATAAGATTGAAAACTACAAAACTACCATTTAATTAATAAAGAAAATAACAATTACTCCCTTGTAAAATTTTCAAGCCCTTGACCATCCCTCTGAGAAAGTTTAATAGTCTTGATTATGCCTCACCAGAAAATGATAGACAATATATCTGTTGGCCAACACTGCTGAAAGATTACTCAGGGGAAGGACATGGATTGACATGGATCTAGCCCATTTAAGCCTCTGAGACAAGCTTGCTTCTTAAATTATTTCATCACGTCATTTTTTTTTATTTTCCCCACTGAATGTTAACCCTTCAGATAAATTCTTTCTTGTCTTTCATTTTGGTATGTTAAGTTTATCAGAATAGAGTCACAAGGTTCTAGTTAGAATAAAAATCTCACTCTCAAGAGTTCTTCCTTAAGATCTACCAACCCAATTGTCTTCATTTCATTGCTATTTCTCTCTCCTCTGAATGAGAGTGAATATTGCAGAACTAGTTGTGTTACCTGGGATTTCTACCTATAATGCAGAATTCCTCTGCCCGTGTCATGAAACACCAAACACTACTTCAGGATTTTTAAATTAACATCCATGAATATGTTTCAAGGTATCTGAAAACTCTTGAAACTATAAGCATAATCCTATATTTTTGGCTGCAAAGGACATTTCATATATTTTATCTAATTGTCAAGGACTCTAGAAATAATGAAATAATACATAAAAAGTTTAAAGAGTATTAATTTATCTAGTTTACTTCCCATGAAACAATTCTTCAAATTTATATATGTACATTTGGAAACCAACAAGAGTTACCCTGTTTAGAATGACCCTGGTTTCACTGCGTAGACCTTGCATCTGGAGTATGTCTGCTGGATTATACTGCTACCTTTATGATCTGAACATTCAGGACCTCGCTTGTAAATCAGTCATGAAATATACTGAATGCTAATGAAACATGTTTCCTATTCACCTGCCCAAGCACTACCAACCATCTACCTGCTCATGTTGATCAGTTGTGGTTACATGAAACCTAGAGAACCTTTCTCCTCAAAAGTCCCAAAGTAACTTCACCGATCCCCATTTCCCTTAAAGAAAATTCAAAATTCTTAGCCAGTGTTTATAAACTGTCTAAAAAGCTTACACTACTATTTGTTTTCATGAATATTCTATCCCATATAAAACAATATACTCTATCCCCAAACAAAGTATCATTTTTATCTAAGGTTGGACTAGGATATAATACTATTCCTCAGACTCAAATATCTCCATTCTAATGAAGTTGAGCCAACCTATTGTTAGGGGTCCAAATGAGTAATATTTTTTTTCTGTGAAGTCTGTTTGATCCACTAGCTTAACTCTAGTCCTATGCTTTTAAACTGTAATTGAAACCATTGTCTGATCTTTCACATGCAACACACACTGCCTTATATTTATTTAAATCCATTAAATTTCATGCTAAACCTTCCTATCCTCGATGAAGACTTCTTGAAACTAAAAACCAAATTACACCTCTCTGACACACTATGTTTAACATTGGCCACTTGTTGGGGATTGTCTGATAACAGTACAAAGGGCTAGAGTGAGAGTATTACAGACTAAAATAGAATGCATTTTCTCATATGAAGTTGTCATCCATTCTTCTGAAATTCTTAGATCTACTAACATATGCCCTGTATGTCTCTTCTATCTGTGACAAATATTTGGTTTTCACAGGAAGACTAGTCTTTGAAGTATTTTTAAGAATATGAAGTAGAGAATTGTCCCAAAATTGTTCTGATATTATTAACATGGAACAGCATAACTCTCTCAGAACTACTCAGACAGAACTGAAAATGGAAACTGGCAGTAGTCCTCCTGAGAATATAACACAAAAATCAATCAATGGAATTCAAATGTCTCTCTGGGCATTATGCTGAATTTAATATAACTCTAAGGTTTAAAATTGGAGGCAAGGCTCTGCTCAACTTGCTACAAAATGAACTGCTAAGGACACTGGGTCTCTCGGGAGACCTGGGGAGTTTTCTCTACCACTCCTTTCATCAATGGCAACAATGTGCAAAAAGGAGAATGATTCTTTGACACATATATGCAAATTGTCACAACAGCATCAATACCAAAATGAGAGTAAGAAGCAGAATGCCTGATGAAATCTGTAGTTATCAGGGTAAATACAGATTAACCAGGCAGAATACAGCAGAGAGGAGAGTGTCAAACCAATGCATAATCCTTAGGATTATATGTAAAACAAGAAAAGGAGGTTATTGAATGGACTTACACAGAGGGTCAATAAAATTTAAGGCCAAAATCAATGTGGGATCCAATATGATCTGAAGAGGTAGTTGATGAAGTCACCAAGGTCAGGAAAAGAAAGAGAGTGCTGATTTTTTTTTTTTTTTATCATTGTTGCAGGTTTATGCTTAGAGGAAAATACAGGTTGGAGATAAGTATCCACAGTTGAAACATCCTACAAAATTTATTTCCAGCTTTCCTTTTTACTTGAAGTAAAAACAAACACTAAGGAAGTTGTGTAAGGGGTAAGAGAGATGTTAACGCCTTAAAAATACTTGAGGAAACTTTAGGGCATTGTCCCTGAAGAGAGATTGGAGAGTTTCCCCAAACCAGTGCCTAGGTACTGAAAAATCAAGGGTCCTGGCTGAACATCTGGGAGTTACTATGAATTCTAACTCCTTCCCAGTAAGGTATCAGCTTGTCTGAGTCTCTTGGTTTTTTATTTCATTAAAATGTTCCTAACTAACACAAATCTGTCCCTATGTTAGGAAAACTGAAAATCTGAATATATTATTACCTTAAGGAGAGACTACACACAGAGACACAAGGAGAGAAGCAACAGATAAACAACATTTAGCATTTGCATTTGAAGAGCATACAATATATGTGAATATATAAAGTGGGTTTATTTATAAAGAATTATGCAGTCTCTTAAATTTTGTTACAGTGTTTTTCTCACTATCTGTGTCTGCATAATGATGTTATGGAGAGAGGTAAATAAATGCAGCTGCAGGATTCTTTATGGATAATCCTCTTGGAAAATCAAATATCATCTGTAATATTCTTGCTGTTCCAAATTCACAGTTTAAATCAGAGTCTGCGGAACTTCTGCATTCATTGGAAATTATTATTATTATTACTAGGTGTTACATTCTTATGTTGAGTGGAGCATGCTGCCATTTGCTAGTTATCAAGGGTCATAAATTATCTTAAAATAAATTAGCTAGAGATCGCACTAAAAGTTATCATTATTTTTGTCTTTCACTTCCTCTACCTTTTCTCTCTCTCTGTTCTTTATTCACCTTAATCGTATTCTACTATAAATGTTCACTAGATCCTGCATTTGTTTCTAATTTGCATGCCCCACCGAATATAAACAGTTGACTTTAAAAGCATGACTTTTGTAAATTTAAAAGCAAATTAATAGCCTGACTATAAAATATGCATTGGGCTCACTAACATTATTTTTTAATTATACAATGATCCACTTGGTGTGTTTGACTGGTGATCAGAAGAAATGGTGTTTATCTCTCACCATACTGAAAGCTTGGGTTTATTTTAATTTGAGAAGTTAGGTGGTCAATTTCTCTCTCTCTTTCTTTCTGGGCCTCCCTCACTCACTAGCAGAGTGGTTGTTCCACTAGCAGAAAGGTTTCAGTGAGTTTCTGAGATGATTATCCAGAAACACTTTCAAGAAGGAAAAGATTGGATTTCAAGACAATAGATCACAGGAGAGGCTTCATACTATACTAGGCTAGAGCAGGAGAAAAAATATCTTTAACATTTACTTTCTACTATAAAATAAATTTAGCTGTTTCATATTCAAATGCAAAATAAAATGCCAAACATGTTACATTTGTATTCTTGGAAAGTAAAAGAGATTCTTGTTTGTTTTTGTCTCGACCTTCTAGCTCAATGCTCGTTAAACTAGCTGAAATATTATTGGTCATGTTTGGCAGGCATTTATTGGATTTGCTATTGTTTGTTTTTAGCAATAATATGAGTTGTGCTAAATTTTCTTTAGTTGATTTTAAGCTTCTTAACATAGAAATCATTTAATGACTGGACTATTTCTAATTAGATTAGTATTCTTCATTTATATTAAGATATTTGGATTTTCAAAGTCTTAGTTTATATTTAGATTGTGCTGAAAAAAACAATAGTAAAAAATTTTAGTGGTGGGTTGTTTAGACCAAGGACTGGTCACCCGGAGACTCTGATGGCCATCCCAGCCTGGTGGGCAGGCAGTGGCTTTCCTTTGCTTTACTGGGATGATCCCACACTTAGCCCCTCTCCTTGATCTCTCCTTTTGTGAAATGAGCCTTAGTCAGTTTAGGTTCCCAAGGCAGAAACCTGGGCCTCTGTCCTCTCTATTTTCCATTGCCTCTTTCTTAGCCACTTAGACTGATGCGAATTCAGTCTCGAGTCTGGCCTCCACCCTTCTCATCTCACTGCTTTTGTAGCCCTCATCAATTATAATCTGGAGGAGATTTAAAAAAAAAGAAAAACCTGCACTCTCCTTTCTTTTGCCTCCATCATTCCCAATTCAAACGTCATCTGAATCATCATTTAGGAACAAAAATGCTCAATTTGCAACCAGTAAATCCTGTTTCAAGAGATACTATGATACAACCTCTCCTAAGGGTGGATTACAAAACATTTCACACCGTACCTCTCTCTACATGTCCAGCTCCGTCTTGCTCTTCTCCTTCCTTGCCATCTTCCATGCCCTCTGGCTGCCAAATGACTTGCACTTCTTTGATCAAGATAGGATTTTCCCTCAACCCCTTTGTATATATGTGTACTGCTCTTTCTGCCTAGAATGTCCTTTCCCTTGTTTATCAAAATCCTGTGCATATTTCATGATTCTCCAGGATTGTATTTTCTAAGCAGAGAAAATGAAGTGCATGTTTTAAAAAAAGTCCTAGTCGCCCCATAGCACCAATGACACAGTTGTATTTTGGCACCTTATATCTGCTTGCAAATACCTTTTGTATGCATGTGTCTAGCACTAGAACATGAGCCACAGAAGGCCTGGGAGGATGAGCTTTCTTACAGCAGAGCTTAGCAGTTAGTGGGCCCTTAGTTAATACTTATTGAATAAATTGATGAGGGTTTGTTAAAGATTATTTATAGAGATAATTAACAACCACAGAAATGACAAACTTTAGTGTTCTTATCATAACTTTGAAATCAGCATTAGTATTTGCAGTGTCTATTGGTTGAATTTGGCTTATAAATGTGTTTGATTTAATCTGTATAGTAATGTATTATTACTCAACTGGAATATTAAATGATTATATTTATTACAAAAAGCATCTAATTTTCCCACTTGTGCTAAAGAAGGAAAATAAAAAGTAAAGGAATGACATCTAAGCTCTATTTTCCTTATGACAAGCTTTCCTGAAACCAGGTAATATCTTTCTTTTATGCTTGGCATGTGACACACTCAATTCTACACTGGTATTTCCTCACATAACAGTATGTCCCTGAGACATTGGCTCTGTGACTCCGACTCTACAGATCTTAATGGAGGAACCCTGAGCACCAGGAGAGAATCTGGGTGAAAGTGAGGACTCTGGGTCTTCATATTTGATTTGCAAATAACATGCTCTGCAGTCCTTTTCAGATCTACCAATGTTTTTGCTCATTAATTTCTTAAACTATAAATCCTAGAGGTTGGGATATTTCTGTATGATTCCATCTAAGATATGCCACTGAATTCCTTCTCAAGGAGGAATTGAGAACTCTTGTGCCTTCATCTAAATGAAAATTCCACTATTTGCAGATGACATGATACTCTATGTAGAAGACCCAAAAAATTCCATTAAAAGACTACTAGAGGTAATAAACAAATTCAGCAGTGTAGCTAGATACAAAGTCAATGCTCAAAAATCAAAAGCATTCCTGTACACAAACAAGAACCTCACCAAGAGAGAAATTATGGAAATATCGCCCTTCACAACAACATCTAAAAAAATGAAGTATTTAGGAATCAACCTAACTAAAAATGTAAAAGACCTATGTACTGAAAATTATACTACACTAAAAAAGGAGATTGAAGAGCATATTAGAAAATGGAAAGATGTTCCATGCTCTTGGCTAGGAAGAACCAACATTATGAAAATGGCCATAATCCCAAAACTGTTATACAGATTTAATGCAATCCCAATCAAAATACCATTGACATACCTCACAGATCTAGAGAAAACACTCCTAAAGTTCATTTGGAGCCAGAAGAAACCTAGAATAGCAAAGGCAATTCTGGGCAATAAAGGCAAGGCAGGAGGCATCTCAATTCTTGTATTGAAATTGTACTACAAAGCCACTGTGATAAAATCAACATGGTACTGGCAAAGAAATAGACCTGAGGATCAATGGAGCAGATTAGAAGATACAAAGATAGATACAAAGACACTCAGCCACCTGATATTTGACAAAGGGGCTAAACATGTTCACTGGAGGAAGGATATCCTCTTTAATAAATGGTGTTGGAAAAATTGGCTCTCCACATGCAGAAGACTGAAACTAGATCCATGCCTATCACCATGCACAAAACTAAAGTCTAAATGGATCAAAGATCTAAACATTAAAACAGAAACACTACATCTACTAGAAGATAAGGTAGGTAGAAATCTTGGAGACATAGGTGTAGGCAGAGAATTCATGAACTAAACACAAACTGCACGGGAAACACTTCAGAGAATCAACAACTGGGAACTTGTATTATTGAAAAGTTTCTGCACTTCAAAAGAAATCACCATGAGAGTAAAAAGAAAACCCATGAGAGTAAAAAGAAAACCCACAGAATGGGAAAGAATTTTAACCAACAACCCCTGAGACAAAGGACTTATATCAAGAACATATAAAGAACTGAAAAACATCAATCCCCCCAAATTCAAAGACCCTCTCCAAAAATGGGCATCTGAGATGAACACACAGTTTTCAGATGAAGATATACAAATGGCAAATAAATACATGAAGAAATGTTCACCATCACTGGCCATTTGAGAAATGCAAATTAAAACAACACTGAGATACATCTCACACCGGAAAGAATAGCTGCCATCAATAAATCAACTGATAACAAATGTTGGTGAGGCTGTGGGCAAAAAGGAACACTGCTCCACTGTTGGTGGGAGTGTAGACTGGTGCAACCACTATGGAAATCATTATGGAGAATTCTCAGAAGACTAGGAGTGGAAGCTCCATTCAACCCAGCTATTCCCCTCCTGGGTATTTTCCCAGAGTAACTGAAAAGTTCATATCACAGTGATACATGTGCACCCATGTTCATAGCAGCACAATTTGTAATAGCTATATCTTAGAAACAAACAAGATGCCCATCAACTGCAGAGTGGATGAAAAAGATGTGGTATTTTTATACAATGGAATATTACTCAGCTATAAAAAATGATGATCTTGAGGCCTTCATAGAGAAATGGGGACAACTTGAGACTATCCTCATTAGTAAAATAAATAAGAGTCATGTTTATAAATATCACATTGTTTCTCTGGTGTAAAAAGTAATAAGAACTGTAGGAGTAATGAAACCCAAAATGTGTAATTGCTACTGTAAAAAAGAGAGGAAAAGAAAGTGCTCTAAAGGATATAACTGCATGTATGTTTTAGTGTGTAAGATGGCTGTCCATATTACTATTTTTGTTAGAATGTTGAGCAGAACCATTAACAGGCTCATTGTTTGAATGTGTACTTTGTATGTTTTTAACTTTGCAACTTGAACAACTATTTTCAATGATGACAGTATGTAACTTATCAAGTGTTTTTAGTGTTTTTGTTTTTGTTGTGGTTATTGTTCTTTTTTTTTTCTTTCCCCTTTGGAATTCTTTATTGTTGCTACCCTCTTTCTGTTTTGTTTGTTTTTTTTCTTTCTCCTTCTCTTTAAATAAAAAAAAAGAAAATTCCATACTTTGGGCAATCCTTTTTGCATATTACGATGCCATACAATATTTGGTTGAAAAAATGAGTGCCAACAGAAAGTAAGACTTAGAAAATCACTAAATCTGATGGTATCTGAATGACCTATTAACTCAAAATCCACTGTTGTTATTATGATCCTTAATCATGACCTAGAGGCAATAAAAGTTACCTTCTTCATCAGTCTTCATTTAGTTAACACAGAGCTCAGCATAGCTTTCATGAATAACCAACAACAGTGAGCTGTCATTTGAGCTAGAAAGATGTTTCTTTATAGTGTAAAGTATAATGTGAAAATTCTATACAGTTCTAACTGCTCTTGACAGGTGAGAAATAGGAAAAGGTCTCTTTTTATAACAAAGATTATGAATGTTGCTCTGATATGTTTATGTTAGAATAGACTGTAGTCTTCCAAAATGGACAGAGGAATAAAAAATCACATTCCATAACTGTATTATGTTCCTTCTTTATCACCTAGCCAACAGTGTAATACCAAGCTCTAATAATGCTCATTTGATTGACTCTGCCCAAACAGCCTTTTATCAGGCACAAGGTACTTCTCTATGATGGATGACTATGGTTTTATGGTGCAGATCTCATTTACAAACAGAGTTTGAAAATTCCCCCTACGCTGGCAGAATTCTGATGAAGCCTTATCATCATTATTGCAAGATAAATTCATTAGAATGAAAAGAAGGAAAGGGTGGATAAGGTTTACAAAAGATTTGCTAATCTTATTGTGTGAGGATGATTCATTTAATTTTCCTTTGTGGGACCTGACCTACCCTGAACTTTTGTTTCCTCTTACTTGCCAGAGTCCCTCAGGTGCTTGAACTCCTTTCTTTTTTGCCTTTAAGGTGAAAGAGGTGCAGTAATCAAATCAAACCTTACCACAAACTATCTCAGTGGACATAGATTTCCAAAAATGACTATGTCAGGCTGAAGAAGATGAAAATGTTAGTGTTTAAAAATTCAACAGGGAACTCTTTGAATAAGAGACAAAAGACACAGATATGTTTGAAGGGAAATAATTATGCTCTGGTTTTATTTCTTTCTGCATGGTGGTAGGATTTAAGATGGTAATATACTCCAGGTTGAAATTAATGTACAAATAAGATAAATTAAGAGCAGGTTCATGACAGATTTCATGGAGAAAGGGAATGCAGAGAAGCAGGAGAGAATAAGGCACTGTTACAGAACTGGTTTCCACACATGAATCAATACAAACATTCTTCACTTCTGAAAGCTCCACCACTCACCCCATTTTTGTAGAATTCTTGCTTTTTCCTTATTCTCATTCCTGATTCAGTATCATCCTGTAAGCATGTTTTTCTTAAAATAAATGGTCTCAAACAAATGAACACCTCTCATAACTTCTAGCTAATCTGGTAGCTAGTGATAAAAGTCTGTGATTCCAAATTCTCAATGATTTTCATAGGAAATTAATCATAGGAAGACATTATTGACTGTTTTCTTATATCCTAGCCTCAAGACAAAGTTGAAGAAGATAAATGTGCCCACATATTTGCTATTAAGTCCCTATCAAATGATTCCCAGATGCCTGTATCAGAGTTTGTGGTTTATAACAACTGTAGTCTATTCAAAGGAGATTTCCATTGTACTGTGAAATTACTTGTACATTTATGGTTTATGAATTTACACAGAGCACTTACAGGGGGTGATTCTTTTTCAGCCTTCTTTTCCCCATCCCCTCAGTGAAATTCCTTGAAAAAGGTAGCTGGTGTATTTATGGTCATTTCTAATTGGCCCAAATCTGCACATGAATCAACAGAAAATGACTGATTTCCCTGTATAGCAATGGTGTTTAAGATTCAGAAAGTGTGAAATGAAAAACTTAATGTTCTTCTAGCAGGGCAATTTAGAATAATGTCAATAGACCACATAGTATTTTTTCAAACCCTACATTTAAAAAATAAAATCAAGTAAAAATGGTGAGTTCCTATTGTGCAAGATGTTTGCTATGCACTATCACTCCCTTTCAATTCATCTCTCAATTGTTGAGCACATTGATCAAAAGAGGCTGCACCATTAAATGTCAGCCCTGTAATTCACACTCAGTGGGCAGCAAACAGCCCTTTTCACAGGCCTGAAATGAATGGATATAGAAGCACTATAAATATGAAGCATACTTATTAAAAACAAAAAGAAAAAATGATGAAATGAAAGAAAACCTTGCCTGGACAGCTTCTGTAATCCCTCCTGTGGACGTGGACCCTGAAGTAGGTGAGCATGAACACTCCCTCAAGAGCGGTCTTTAAGGCGAGAAAGAATATTAATCTGATGGAATTTCTTGAGGACTCTTCCTTTTGTAAATGGTTCTGATGGACGATGTAGAGGTGGAGTAGAGTGTGCTAGAAACTAGACTACTGAGAATTCTTCACTTAGCAATAGCACACATGAAGGAGCAAAATCTGAAGGCTCGTGTCCCTTTCCCCTGAGTCATATTTGTCTTCCAAATCCATGCCCAATACTTCAACCTATTGGGTCTTAATGCCCAAACTTTCCCAAACTTCATGAGCTCCTGACTTTCTGGGAAAGTAGTTGTATTCTAGTTCCTTCCTTGTTTCCTCTTACTATTTATTCATTTGTCCATGTATTTATTAACTAAACATTTTTATTCAATAGGTAAATATTTATGGAGAGCGCTGATGGATTCTGTCAATACAGAGATCACAAAACTTCTTCTCTGTTGAAGGATCCTGTTCTGTGTCAGGACCCTTAGAGGTCTGCTATTTAACAAAAATCTCTCTCCCTTAAAGCTCCAGTAGACTTTGTTGCCTTAAAAGGCCAACACTCAAACCTTTCTTTCCCTCAACTACAATCCTGTATGTGCCTTTGACAGAAAGCCACAGCATCTTCTCCCTGGAGCTGCTAAGCACATGGGACTCTTAAACACAGAACTAAAGGCCACCAGTGGCACATGCCTTACCTGAAATAAACCTGTTGCTCATTCTAACACACTCAGTCAGTATGTGTATGCACAGACTTATTTGAAGGAGAGGCAAGAAAACCTGGGAGATTAAGAAATTGAGCACTATGCTGTTTTGGTTTGAATCTGAAATATCCCCCAACTACTCTCAGGGTCCTCTCAGAGGCAGGGCTTTTGGCAGGTGGTCGGGTCACGGGTAGGCTGTACTCATTCATGTCTGCATGCATCTGTGAGTGGAAGGGCTCAGTGCATTGTTAGGAGGAGGGCCTAGTTGAAACAGGTAGGTCAGCAGAGATGTGACTTGGGAGGGAGTCCCTCCCTTCCTGCTCCTCTCTCCGCTTTCCTGGCTTCCATAAAATAAACAGATGTTAGTCTGCCAGGTCCCTTTCATTGTGCCATTCTTGCCTTGGAGCCAGCTCAGCATGCACCAAAACAGTAAGCCAAAATAACTTTCATTTCCTTTAACTCTCAGGTGTCAGTCAATACAGCTAACGTGCTCCTATTCTGGATAATATGCTTATTGATGTGTGCTCTCTCTATGCTAAGAGCCTGTGCGTATTTTGTTCTGTGATTAGATGAACCATACATATTAACAGTGATGTGTTCACTTGTCCTTTTTTTCCTATTGGATTTCTCTGACCAAACATAGAGAAAAAGTATATTAATTTTGGATCTACATATCCTCTCCCATCTAGCTTCCACACTTAGTAGGAACAAAGCATCTCAGTAAATACCAAGAAAACTCATTGTTGCTTCTGCTAAAAAGAAGGGGAAAAATGTTGAGCAACTTCCACACCTCTCCCATTGATCTTCCAAGTCTTCCTAAAAGTTGCTAAAAGGTGGGAATGATGAGTGCCTTTGATATACTGCAGTTGAGACCATGAGTAATTGACCTAAATATACCCACTTAGTGCATAATCCAGTTTATGGCATTTTCACAGTATGATGTCTGCTGTGCTTAGCGGGAGATTATACAATATAATAGTGAAAAAATGGTGCCACTTGGAAATCTGAAGTGCTAAGTAAATATATTTTATTATTTATATTATTTTATTATAGTAGCATCCTTTTATTTGGGTGTGAAAAAATATCCATTTCAATGTATATCTCAATCTACATAGAGGATGGATTTTAAAGCGTTCTTTGTTTTTATCAGCACCCAAATTTAACTTTTAAAATGATTCATTTTCATATAATCTAAAAACTTTAGATCAGTTGGTGGATAATTTTTTGAGCTATATGTCTACATCTTGCAGATTTTTCCAAAGGGAAGATGGTCTATGAGCTAAGTTGATTGTGTTAATGTAAAAAATTAATAAACCTCTACTCCATGGTTCCACGTGGGCCATTACATCTAAAACTATCTTTTTTTTTACAACACTCTTAGTAATCTAAAATAACATCTGTTGAAACATCACAGAGAGAAATAGTACTTTGGGATCTTCTCAATTAAAGCCAAGAGACAAACCCATG
This sequence comes from Dolichotis patagonum, assembly GCA_004027295.1. Taxonomy (NCBI): domain Eukaryota; kingdom Metazoa; phylum Chordata; class Mammalia; order Rodentia; family Caviidae; genus Dolichotis; species Dolichotis patagonum. Next base: position 35,043 of record PVJX010010988.1, on the reverse strand, counting down.
CTGCTCAAAAATGTTTTGCATGTTGAAAAGCTGTAATTTCCTATCAATAACATATCCAGAATCCAGTGGGGTAGTGACAATTACGTGTGTGTATGTGTGTATGTGTGTGTGTGTGGCAGGTAGGATGGGGCATAAACAATCAAATCCCTGCAGTCTGGTTTTGGAAACTATGGAAGACTTCCAGGGTAACAACAGTGGCAGTCAGTCATTGAGTATCTGTGTCCCCATTCTGCCTGAATGCCTTTATCCCCTATTGACTCTTAATATGGGTATTTTGAAAAGCAGTGAATAGCTTAAAATTTTGCACCTAAGTACCCATTTAAAGTTAACTAAGAAGGCGCATGCCTGTAATCTCAGCACTTGGAAGGTTGAGGCAGGAAGATTGCTGCAAGTTCAAGGCCAGTTTGGGCTACACAGTAAGTTCAAGGCCACCCTGAATGACAGAGAGACCCTGTCTCAAAACAAAACAAAACAAAACAAAACAAAACAGCTGACCAAGCAAAAATTCAGATACCCAGCCTCCTAAACAAAGTGATATCTGGAAACATTGTATCATAAATAGTCCACATCAACAACAATGACAAGATTCAGAAACAGCACTGAAGGATAGGGGAAGGTAGAGATATTCTGAATCTTATTCTTCCAAAATACGTATGGATAGGCATTGTTTAAGATAGCCTTAACCTGGTGGCTACACTTTGCCTCGCTCATTTGCTCCTTTCTTCTTATAATGCAAAGCTCCAGCTAGAGCAAGAGTTGAAAGACCCAGGAAGTCTGGAGTGCGGAATTAAGCATCAAACCTTTCAACCTCCAGGGCCAATTCTCACTTAACCTATCTCACTGAGAATGGCCGGTTCTCCTTTGAGGCTGCTCCACCACCTTCTCACTATTTCTGGCTCCATCTGTCCCTGCCTATTTCCAGCTGCTGTTCAGGAGAACTGCTACGATAATTATCTCCTGAGCACATAATTTATCTAGCTGTGACCATCTTTGGACTGCCAGTCTGCAGAGTGGCACAGTGTGTCTTTTTGCTGCCACATGGCTGTGAACTGTGCTGAACCCTCACCTCAAGCTGAATGTCTTACATTTTCATTCATCTGCACAAGAAGAATATGATTTAACTTCCAGTGACATTTCCTTCCTGTGTTGGAATTTGTTATCTCAAAGAAATTAGAATATTTTTGTTTCTAATATTTTAAAAGAAAAAAATTAGGGATGCCAATTTCACTGTGAACTACTATGTAGTACTGCAGCGCATCATGACAAGCGTATGTGTCACCAGTCTTTGTTCTGTCAGGGTTCAGTTTTCAGGGATGCAAGGCAAATCTTTTTACGATGCAGAGCATTAGTTTCCCCATCCAAAAAATTGTTTAGGGATTACATGCATTAACAGAATGGAAAATTCCAGGTTCACATGCACAGGAACTACTGGGAATCTTGTCGCAATGCAGCACATGACTTGGTAGATCAAGGGTGGGTCCCAGGATTTTGCTTGTAACAAACTCCTGGATGATGCAAATATTGTAAGCCATAGGCAGCACGTTGAATAACAGGGATGGAGAGCGCCATGTGGAACACCTGTCACAAATGATCCCTTTGTTCACTATGGTCTAAAGCATTCTTCCATAGTGATGTTCAATGCCTGCCTTAGAATACACACTTCCAGAACAATTTCTTTTAGTAAAATAATCATTGAGGGAGCAGGTTTTACAGAAGCCACTGTAAAAAATACACATACTGCTTGGGTATTTCTACTTTTTCCTGTCTTCTCACCTTAGTCCAGATAAGCTTTGCGACATTCACAGTCAGTATTATAAAAACAGTCTTTGCATTTTCTCTTTTCCCAGGCTCACCCCTGTGAGTGTCAGACAGATCAGAGGCTGCATTAAAACTGTCATCTGAGGAGGCCCTGAGATACAAGTGCAATGGACATTGCAATTTCCAGACAAAAGCTCGGACAGAATAGAAAGAGGAAAAAGACACTGTGCTATGAAAGAGTTGGTTGCTGTGGGCAATCTCTTAGCTTTTCTAAGGTCTATCTGGTCCTGTATGAAGAAATGAACATATCTGATTAGAAGTGGGACTTCCTGAAAAGTTTCTTGGGTAGCTGCCACCCCAAATCACAGAAGTTGATCCAGGGAGGAAGCAGAAGTGAGATCAACCAATGTCTGTAATGGAGCTTCCTGCCCCAGCACAGGGCAGGGAGAGTGATGCTCCTTTTAGTGAACATGCCCTCTGAGGCCAGAGGAAACGTGGCGGTAGAAATGGCAGCTATCAATCTCAGTGGTTAACAGCCAAGCAGGAAGTCCTGGAGGGAAGGTGAAAAAGGTGGATTGCTATTATCATTGTGATAAATGGAGTAAGCAGCTCAGCTCTCCAAGAGAAGGACAAGAATCTGGTCAGAGCTGGGTAAGCATCTGAGCAGTGGAACAGTGACAACACTGTAGGATTAGAAGTGTCAGCTTCAGCTCTTGTATGGTCCCACCCACCTTGGGCTGTAATGAGGCAGTAGAACATGTCAGGCCTGGTGAACAGAGGTCTGCTGCTCTGATACCCACCCCACTCATGCAAACAGACCGCTGCAAAGCAGCATGGTGCTAAGTTAGGGTGAAGGGAGCACGCTGTAGGAAGACAGAGCCATTTGAAACACATGTGCAAACACACACACAAACACACACACACACAAACACACGGTCAAGTTTCTTTGGCTGGGAGTTTTTTGGTTAAAAAAGCAATCAGTAAATTGCAGGCAAGACTGCTATGGGAGAAATAAAAATGGCAAAGGCTTGACGGGTTATCCAGGCAGGAAGGTGAGCAGATTAGAGAAGAGAATGAAAAGGCAACAGCACTAATACTGACATCAGAGGGCCAGAATGAGAGACTCACACTAGTGATACCAAAGAAACAAACTCATTTGGAAATGGCATAGGATTAGAGTGGAAAATATACCAAGTGACCCAATTCCACAGTCCTAGCAAAGCACTGTGATTCTGTCACAAGAAAACTAAGAACAAAAGCAAACTGATTGCACCTGAGACAACACATATGTATATTTCTAACTATACTGAAATAGGGGATGTATGCTAAGGTCTGGGAAAATGGGATAATGGTACCAGAGGGAAAAGACTGGGGAAAGATGAGGTAGTGACTAGCTGTCTGGTGTGTACAGTTTTAACAATACACCAGCAAGCATCACTTCACTCACATTTTAAGAAAAAGTTGTTAGTGGAAGTTTTTAGGCAGAGGCAAATAGTAGCCAAAAGTTGTAAGTCTTCTACATTCTTCTGCATTTTCAAAATAAAAAATGTTTAAAATCTTCTGGTTTATTAGTACTGACATGTACAGAAAATGAGCAAGAGCACCAATTTAATTAAAGAATTTTGAATGGTTCACGTGATATATTTCTTGAAAAAATAAAATTCAAGGAAGTCAAATTTTATGACCAATTGTAACAACATTTGGTCTAAATTGGGGTTTCTCACACTGGCCATTACTGAAAATGTAGGCGCTCTTGACAGATAAGCTAGAATATTCTTAGTGATCAATAGTACATAAGAATAGTAATTCTTAGTACAGGTCTGGCCTATGCATGGAACGGTGTATAGCAGCATTCCTGGTCTCTTCCCATTGGATGCTGGAAATACTTTCATATTGGAACCATCATAGGTATATCTAGACATTGCCAAATGTCCCCAGGGCAGCAAGTTAGACCTCCTTGAGAATTAGTAGTCTATCTTAGTATAGCTAACCAGCTCTACTGATAAATATGAGGGTTTTAGCACTAGAGAAATAAAAGATTTTATCTATTGATCACAAACTGGATTATAATACCACACAATATGTCCTGAAGGATTTCTAAGATATTTTGATTCTATAAATTCTGCTAATAAATACTCAAAATGGCCTTACATGCCACATCTCATTAGCAACTCCTACTTTTCAGCTCTCTAGTGACCTGGATATAACCTGCATGATGTTTTCTGTTACCTGGTCTCACGTGACTGCCATACTCATGTTTGGCTATTGTGGCTCATATTATGGGAAAATAGGGTGACAATCGAGTCTTAGCACGTAACCCTTGTTAAAAGACACACTCCAAAATTTGCAAAAATTATTTAATGTAGTTGTGAAAAGAGTGAAAATAGTACTAACCAAATATATGAGTGTTTAAGTAGTTATTATTGATGACAAAATGAAATCATCATATTCAGAAAGATAAATCTAGATTGTGACAAACCAAAATTACTAGCTACATTTTTTGTGCTACATTATTTTTTTATTTCTCATCAACAAAAATTCCTACTGCTTCATAATTTATACATTGTTTTCTTTCTGGTTATTTGTGATTGATACCCAAACTTTAGTATATCTGGAAACCAATTCCTTTCAATCAAAATGTTTTGTGCTAGAAGAGGTGCAAACTTAGACTGGCTATACTATGAAGAACATTGAATTAGGTGATAACTCAGTCCCAGTACCCACTGATTGTTGAGTCTCTATTACCTCATCAGTACTATGGAACTAATATTAACTGTCCACTCTTCTTACCCAATGAAATGTAAATGAACTGAATGCATATCAATATAATGTGAATCCTGTGCATGTGTATACATGTCTTTTTTTCAGTTTGTGTAAGTGTGAGTCTAAATCTCCTTACACCCAAGATTTTAATGTATGGGAGAGAGGCTAATTTAAAAACCTTACTGAGTGCAAAATAGCCTTAAATAATTTTCTATTCTATTTTCCAGATATGCACCATATCACTCCAATACCTGATTAAAGAAACTCGGGGTAATAAAAATGAGTAGAATATTTATATCACCTGTAAACTTCATTAACAAAAACAAGCTTATTTCATTTTCTCACAGCAAAGATCAGTTAAAATAAATAAGTAAACATGTGATTCATTACCAATTTGTTTGCTTTTTATTTTCCTGTGTCCAGAAGAAAGACCTAAACCATTGCCAGTGGCCAGATGTTAGAAAAGAGAAAAGAGACAAAAACTGGAAGATGGGAGGTCAGGGAGAGTTATCTTTCATCAATTTGTGCTGCCAAATTTCCAGGCCAGTCAACAATGAGGCACTAAGAGCCACAGGTGGATCAGGGAGCAAGTCCACACTTTGTGGCCTTCCTTCAAGACAAAGTCGCTCATCATACTTGGTTTGGGCACTCTATCTATAAAAAAAGATGAGCAGTACATCTAATGATAAAGTCTAGAGGTGATTATCAAGTATTAAAGCTCTTTGAATATTTGACTTGTTTTTATTCTCCACCAGTCCTCCTATCCTTAAAGAGCAATTTATGCAAATGTAACAGGAAACAAAAGAGAGAGATAAAGAGCTAAGAAGATTACATTCAGCCTGTCTGATATTATTTGTTTTTCTTTAATGAAATTATACATTGTTGTAAGAACCCCTCCCTTGTGCAAATAGCATTACAGGAAGCATAGGCAAAAATTAGATCTGTGAAGCAGGAGGGACATTTCTGTCTGTGGTTCCTCTTGAACATAAAAGAAACATAGTGTACATCAAATCAAACTAAGAAGAGCACATCAAAGAAACTAAAAACCTGCTGCTGAGCTGCAAATGTCCTCATACATCAAAGGAGACCCACGCCAGCAGGATAAACCTCCAGCTTGGGTAGGCAGACCTGGGCCTGTCTGCTCCCGATCACAACAACAATGCTTTATTAAAGAAACAACAAGACACAAGCAACACATTGGAGATAAACGCTAGTCAATGAAACCCAGGGTGCAACGAGGCACAGCAAAATGGAGCAGCAATGTTTTCAAAGCTTGGACAAGCTTCCCTCCCCCAACAAAAAAAAAAAAATAGCTGTCAGGAAGAGAAGATGAAAGTGGTAAACAGTGCAGTGAAGAGTATGCTAGAGATAAAATAGGAGAAAGAGGAGTCAGCTGAGGCAGTTCTGACATTTCTGATGCTTTACTGAAATGCACTTGGGTTTCAAAGATGTCAAGGTCAAAGGAATGACTTCTCTCAACAAGCTCCAAAGGATCATTGGGTGAGATGGATGGAGGGACTTTTTTTTTTTTAAAAGCCACCTACCCTTCGGTGAGAATGGGTAGTACAAGATGAATCAAATAGGGCTGGATATTTCTGGTCCCTGAAGCATATTGGTAAGATACCTGAGGAGTGATGATTTTGGTTAATGCCCTAGAAACACTTGTAGCCTGGGAATTTAGGACTCCAAGATTCAGTTCCCTCATCACTGCCTGCTAAGGGCTCACTGCATATTTCAACCGGTGCTGGACATATAAACTACCAAGCCCAGCTTAATTCTCTGAAACCACAATGTATTATTTATCTTTAAGATGAACCATACCTTTACTTTTCTTTTACTTTTGTTATAATTCAGAAAAAACAAGTTTTCCCTGTATTGCATTTATTATACCCAACTCAGTCCCTGGCAATAATTCTGAACAAATTATTATTGCACAGACATCAAAAGGGAATAGGAGCATAATTTTATATCCCAAAAAATGTGTATTCACTTGTTCATACAGAAAAAAACATGTTGAGTTTTTTTTAAAGGTGTCCTCCTTTCACCCTTGTGGTGAGTTTTCACACATACTGTTTAATCAATTTGGGACCAGAGGAATGATTCACAACCTTTAGCATATACCAGCGTTAACTGTAGGATTTATAATATGAAGCTTGCTGAGCCTCATGACTCATATTTTTGACATGGTAAGTTAGATTTAGAATTATAGAATTCAATTTCTAAGAGATCTCTGGTGATAATAGTCCTGTTGGCCTAGGGACTGTATTTTAAAAACTGTAGTCTAGGCTATTAATGCAAGTAGAATTATCTTTATAAAATGGATCTCAGCATCAAAATGCTGCACCCATCTTTTGAAAAGCTAATCTCCCAGTTTTGTGAAATTAATCTAAAGCAGTGATTCTGATCAAAATCCATGAATAAGGAATTCATACATTCTCCAAACAAGTTAGGCATTAAAGATGAACCAAGAACCAAGTTTCACAGAAAATGTTTTGCAGTGTTCAGGGGAATCGATCATGTTCTCAGCTGCAGACTAGAACTTTTGCTGTTAGAAGATTCATAATTTTGAAATATTTGCTCCGTGACTGAATTCACTGTGAGAATTGGCTCAGCATTGTTTTATTTCTTCATGAATAACTAGGTTTCATTCCATTGGAAATTCCCTATTGAAAATTACATAACTGGAAAGCTGCAAACATAAACTGGTTTATTTCACAGAGAGTTTTCACAGCTCCTCATTTTGTCATTTGCATTATGCATTAGTGATAAGAATTAATGAGGATTTTTCCTATCAACTACCACAGATGCCTACTGCAAACTCAGAGCATCCAGCCACATTCATCATTTACCCAGCTCACTCAGTGTCTCAAGTGTTTCCTTCCCTAGCCAGCAGAAATTTCAGCTGCTTGGCTGCCTTGGGGCAAGAAACTGAATCACAGAATTCAATTCTTAATTCTCAAGACCTACATCTTCTATCTAACTGGCCATTTTTTGATTCTACTTTGAAGTATATTTCTCCCTCACCACTGTTGTCTTCATCCAGAAAGATGGCCATATGTGTCAAATACATGGCAAGGCCCTTCTGATTCATTTCCCATCTTTAATTTATTACCATTTTCATTTTGCTTTCAACTGACTGTCAGTGCTCCAGTTCTGTGAAATGTGTTGTTCTTAATATGACACCTAAAAATCTTTCCTAGTTTTCCTGCTACCACGAGAACCAAGACAGAGCTTGTCTGGGAACTTATGAAAGTCCCAGTCTCAGTCTGGTGACAGTTCACCTTTTCAGGTACAACTTCCATTCCATGAGCATTTTGTGCATATTTTATGCTTTTCTCTAAGCTGCTTTATACTATGCATGGCTTGCACCTTTCCTGTACTTTAAACATACTTAAATACTTCACCCAACTCTCAGAACCTACTGATCCTCCCATGTCTGGCTCAAAAGCTTTTATTTCTCTGTCACCTCTTGACTTGTTAAAGGAAAATCTGATTTCCTCCTCTGTGAGATTCTTAAGAGTTGGAACCATGTTTTAATTACTTTTGGATTCCCAGCACATCTACATCTATTTCTGGTCCTTAAAAAGTGCTGTACCTTGTTCTATAAAAATTAAATCAAAATTTGTCATGGGACAAATTTGGATGAGAATTGTTGTAATTGAACGACAGAATTCTTTAAGAAGAGACTGAAGTACATGACCATCTTGTGACTCAGATTTAGTTTCATTAATCAAAACAAATTAGAGGAGGCTTGTGTGAATATTTGTTTTTTAGACATAAAAACAATAATTCTAAAGAGGCCCCTGGTAAGTGTATTTTACTGCATGGGAAATGTTCACATAACCAAATATGTTAAGTTAAAAAAACTGATGATAAAACTAATATGTTTCTACTACTCTAAAATCAGAAATAGAAAGTGCTTGAGTATCCTAAAATGTATATGATTCTTAGAAAATCAAAAGGAAATATATACTCATAGGCAGACATTCATACATACTATAGAGTGAATCCCAGCTTTGACACTTATTAGCTGAGTGCTTTACATAACTTATTTAACTTCAGCGAGCCTCAGTTTCCTCACTGTAAAATATAGTTAGTACCAGCTACCACATAGACTGATGGGAAATCTAAATGAGATAACATGTATAAATGACTTAGTACAGTGCCTTGTACCTAAGAGACACTCAATAAATGAGCCTCCAACACAGTTATGAGACACAGGTGAAAAGTAATCACCTGTGTGTAGTATAAATACATATAAATTTTCAAAAGTCATGCATGAGAATGTTTAGATAGTGGAAGTAAGTCTCATAAAGAGGGGGAGTTGGTGATCATGGAAGAAGAGACTAAGTAAAGTAACCATCTCTATATGTAATTTTCTTCTCCACAATATGAGCATTTATTTAAGCCAGTGTTTATTTCAAATAGACTATTGGTTCTACTACACACAGAGAAGCAGTTTCTTTACCACAGTATTAATTCTTTATTTTTCAATAATCTGTTTTGCAACCCCCAAGTGCTTCCAGAGGTTAAAGAAAATGCCACTGGATTAACATACCTGCTGACTGAAGAATCCAAAGACTTCTGTCAATTTGATTGGTGCTTTATTTCAGCAAAATAAAGATGTGTAAAAAATTGTTATTAACTGTCATGGTTTCTTCTGTGTCCTACAAAATGCCTACTATGAAGTTTATACCCTATAATAGTTTGGTAACAATAAAGCTAATGATGACAGTAATAATTTGTACCAGTAAATGGTTCAGTTAAAAGCATGCTTCATTAAATCATCCATTAAAAACTAAAAGCAGGTAAAGAATTTATTGTTCATAGGCTCCAATTCTCCATATTGAAACACATCTTCTTTGAGTCAACTGCAAGTCTCTTCAGCCCAAAGATTAGTATTTCTGTGTATTTTGTAAAGTTTTAATTTCTGTCTTAATTGGAATAAATGCTAGCTATTATCAGTTAATCTTATTATGATGCAAGGGCACAAATTTTTCTTTCTACTCCTCTTGTACTCTCAGATGAGACATAGTCCCAGTAAACACTGAATGAAAAGTGTCAAAAATCAGTCTTACAGAATTGGGTTTGAATTAAACATAGCTCTACTTAACAACCTGCCATCAAACCAAGCAGCATCATTCTTAGGGAAAGTATTTGAAGAGCTGATAAATATACAGGAGCAATTTTAGTGGAAGTAGGAATAAAGGGAATGGAAGGGGATGTAGAGAATGGAAAAAATAGAAAATCAAGTTGGTTTTTAGAAAAGAGTGATAAGGGTTGCAACGTTTAAAATACCTGGCCAAGGGGAATGAAAATGTGAACAAAGAAATCAAGACAATTGGACCCTAGATGTGACTTAGTTGAACAACAACTGGTCTGGTAGAGTGTTTGCCCCTTGCTTTAAGGTAAGTGTGAGATAAAACTTCAAGTTTACCATAAGACTTTATAAAGAATATCTGTTAGAAGATTCATAGGGAAAGGAAAATGCACTGACCTTTCAGAAGAACTTGAACTGTGGCATCTGCATACCCTGATTAATACAGACTGAAGGCTTTATGATGAGAATAAATTACCCATCAGGTGACTTTATATGTACTAAGCTATGAGTGCAAACATCATTCCCTCATTCCTCAAATTCGCTGACATCTTAGATGCATAGCTTAGGAAATATCTGCAAGTCACACGCTTTATCTCACAGCACACCAGCAGAACAGACTCAGGTCTTTCTTCCTGTAAGCCCAATTCTGTATTTAGTACAACTTATCACAATCTGAATTTCAACTTGCTGCCTTGGCCACTATCCCTCCATTTTTCTCTCTGTGCTTCCCTCACTTTCCTTCTTTCTCCTAAAAAGAGACAAAAATATGCTCTCGGAAAGTAAAGAGAAAACAGGAAGAAAGAACCCTAGATGCAGCCTAGGAACAAACTATCATTTAATTTTAATGAGAATCAGCAGATCTGAGGCACTAAGTAGCTGTGGGATTTGGAAAAATCACTTCAGCAATCTGGAATTTAGTTCCCTCTTCACTGGAATGAAGAGGCTATACTAGGTCATCTCTAATTTCCCTTCCATGTGCATATAGCAAAAGTATCAAAAGCTGAGATTTGGAAATTAGAAATAGAGTATGGTATTTGCTTCATTACTAACTTCTTTTATTATTTCACACATGTCATATAGTTTTGAACCCTTTATTCCTCTATATAATATGTAGATAAAATAGCATTTGCCTTACAGGAATATTATAGTATTCTGTAAGACAAAGTGAGTCAAGAATTTCGAATGGTGTCTAACACATAGTAAATGCTCAATAAAACCCATTATTTTAAACAACATAAAATTTAATGAATTTTTTCTTCATTATACGTAATTATTAATTTTCAAATTCAATTTCTCTGGTAGCCGATAAGAACATTATATTCCAAAAGCCATTTGAAGAAGTATATAAAATAGCACAATGACCATGCTATTTGTAGATGTCCTCCATATGTTGATTATGTAGGTTCTCTAAAAGGACCAAAAAATAGATCAACAAAAAATTAACTTTCTTCTCAGAGAAATCAGTGGGGATTTGGTGTTATCAGATCTATGAAACTGAGGTTTGCAGGTTTATTGTTGGTAGTTGCCTATGTGGTTATTGATTTGTTTGGAAAGCTATACAACTTCCTTTTGGGACTTATTTCTAGGAGAGTGCAGACTCATTTTTGCTATAAATAAAACTGGTCACGCTTGAGGTTCACCAAACTGCACTGTAGCCCAGATCTGTGATTTGTGTCCAGTTGTCTCTTATGCTATGACCCTTTATGCTCGAGTTTACAAAGGGGAAAAGAAAGATTCACAAAGATGTCTACTGGGGCTTAGCTTCAGTTCAAGCTGTCAAATTGGAGCAAGTGATATTAAAAAAAAAAAAAAAGTCCTGCAACTAGAGCAGACTTTAGCAAGGAGTGACAACTCACATGTGTCTAGTTGCTTTCTGTTCTTGCAGAAGGAATGAGCACGGTTTATGTGATGGTCTGAAAAAGATAGCTTTTCACTAAGTTATGGAGCACACGTGTCTTAGTCGAATGGACATGGGATGCTTACTAAAAGCTGTTTCAAAACTACAACATATGAGTCATAAGTACAAATCTAATGGTGATTTCTAAGATAAATCTGATAAATGGTAATTACTGAGTACTTTTAGATGAGGATGAAACAAAGAGATGAGTCTCAGAGAGATGGTAAATGTTAAATCTTTAGTCCAGTGTTTAAGGCAACATATGATATCAAGAAACAAAAATTGTAATAATGATGGAGAACATTAGCATCCTTTGACTGCACTGGATGTGCACAGGCAATAAACACTTACTAAATTCTTTCAGTGATCAAGGAGGTAAACAGTATCTCCTTTTATATATGAGACTTTTACATATTATAAGCCAATGTCTCATCATTGCTAAACAGTGGAGGTAAACTCCAAACTCAGGCTCCTTCCAAACATTGCTTTTGATCCTGGAATGCTCATACACAAATGGTAGGAAGAATCTTCCAGATGCAAAATATTTCTTTTCTTATCCAATTTGAGAAAAACCTCTAAAACCCCAGCTACTCATCATATTGAGCATTATTACAGAGCTTGGCAATTTGCAAGATGGTCACAGGCACCCAGTGTATAAACTTACATGCAAAGATATGTAGAACCTGCTGTAGTATAGTTGAAGCCAAAAGTTTTTGCATTATAGCACCGAACTGAAAATCACCTGAGACACCAATGAAAACTCAGTAGTCCATACATCAGCTCAAGTTAGGAAAAGGAACAGTATAGCACGGGAAGGTACATATTATCATGGGACTTGGCACTCTAGAACATTCAGGCACCTCACTCAGAATACCAGAGAAGCAGAAAGGGAAGAAAGGCATTAGCTTAGTCAAATCCATTTACATGTTTAATTTGTGAGTCCTTGGGAGGCAATTGACAAGTGACACCAAAATTGCAGGCCAATATATGTAGCATTTTGTAATATAACCTACAAACAGTATGTTTAAATTACAGTGTGCTCTTAGAATTGAAATATAAGAAGTATATATATACATATATATACTTCTTACATTTAATATAAGATATATATAATATACATAATTTAATATAAGATATACATATATCACCTATCTAGCAAGTCATAGAAAAAAAAAAACAAATGAAAAGACAAGAAGAACATCAATAGGATATACATGAGAAAAACAGAAAGAATTTGAAAAATAATATGATACCTTAAAATGAGCTTTGATTTTATGCACAGATGGAAGTTTTCCAATGACTGGCTTAGCCTGAGTCCCATTTAGATGATTTGCTTCAGGATTTGAAGTTGCCTACCTATTTATTCTCCATCGTACTGAGCAAATGTATATTGGTCCGAGCCTTACAGCATTTAGAAACAATGGAGCATTTTCATAGACGGGATCTAGGGAGCTGCTTAGACAGTTCACAGATGCTTGATAAGCAGGCAAGGCCCATTTTAGCTCTACTTCCAGTATCACTCTATGTGACTCAAGGAACTTGATCCGCGTTAGGAAACACTGGGAGACAAAACCTGCCCTACTTCAATATGTAACCGTTCTTTGAAAAAAGCGAAAGAACGCACCTAAAATAAGTCATGAGTTTTCCTGTTTGATATTTTTGACGTACTTATAAACTTTGTCCCATGGAGGAGTGAAGATTCAGATTGGTTGAAGTCAGGTGTGATAATGTTACATAGCAGTTGGGAGCAGGAAGTTTGGCGGTAGAGAAATGCTGGTTATAGTACCTATTGTGTTTGTAGGCACAAATACCTTATCTATGTACTGGTAGTAATACTTCCAAGCACAGAGGGAAACTATGAGAATTGAGCAATATAACATTTAGCATATTACTGATACACTGTGAGTGTTTAATGAGTGGCAGCCTTAATCATGCTACTAAGGATTGAAGCTAATTTGTCCAGAATGAGACCCAGTACAGCTCAAAAATGCTACCTATTAGAAGGGCGATATTATCAGCCCGCAAATCCGCATTCTTAAGAAGGTTCAGAACAAGAATTTACTGAATTTTTATCTCCACTCTGTTGCATCCTAGACCTTATAAAAATGGTAAACAAGAAATAAATCTTGGTTCTAGAAACTTTATTGGATTGGCTAGAAAAGGGAAAGGTTTTGGAAAAAAGAGTTTTCCATTAACAGTATTGCCAGAGCCGTATTTTTTTAACTTACAACATATTATTTTCTTCAGTTATTTTTAAAGGTATAAAAGAAGTGCTCAATCTAAGCATGTTTGAGAAATGAATTTTGCTCTCAAAATACACTTTTCTGCAACTTCCTTGCTGTGCCTTATTTTTAATCTTCCTTTTAAAGAAGCTTGTTACTCATCAATGCTGTAACTCACAACAGCCACAGATGATCTGCAGAGTTGATTTGAAAACTACCCATGGTACAATTGTATAAAGAGAAGTCCATTGTTATTTTGGACGAGAATTAGTTCTCTTATACCCTCTCTTGTCTACTGACAGAATGGGGAGTATTTTTGTATTCTTGCATACAGAAAACAGCACCACTAGGGAAAATGAAGCTGTGTTCATGTGTTGAACACATGTGCTGAAGGTTTAAAAGTCTGCAGGGGTGTAAGCACCTGCCTTGCAAGTGTGAAGTCATGAGTTTGAACTCATGAAAAATAAATAAATAAATAAATAAAATTCTTCTAATCAAGAGGCCTTGGTCTGATACATTTGTGATAGTAGGATGAGAAGCTCTAAATAGTTCATGACCCAGTGGCTAGATCCTCTCAGAATTTCTTCCTCAAACTCCACTACTCCACGATGTCTTTGCAGACAACCCATTTAGTAGCATCCTTCTCTCTAATAGGCCCATCCACCACTGACTTTCTGCACTGCTTTAGAGTGCAGCATGGAGGGTCCAGTGAATATTGGTTGGGTGAAACCTGTTCTAATGGTGAGCTGTATGAATCTTTCCTCCCATAACTTTGGGTGTTGGGTATTTTGTTTTGGAAATGAGGAAGTAAATAATCACTTCCTAAATATCATCTTACACTTGAAACATGAGAGAGAAAGATGGAGGACAATTTATAGTCACAAACCTTGGCCACATGTGGGACACCTGAGACAATAAAACAGCATGTGGTTCTAACATGACTTTATGGGAACTAAGAGCTCCAAAAACATGCGAAATCTCTCTACCTATGATATTGTTGCAAGGCTTAGAACTATTTCTGCCTTTTTAGAGGGAATCTTTTTAGAGGGGATCTTATCAGTCATGAACATCTTGAAGTGGATTGTTTTTCCCAAATTAGCAAATCAATAACTAAGCATGGCTTTACAGAGTGGAAATCAAGCATCTATTTGTAATTTGTAGCTGTTCACTCATTTACTCATTTATTGTACTCTTTCTTTCATTGTTGCTTTCTTTTATTTTTCTTTCTGCCTTTTTCAGGGTGTGACACGGAGTATTGAACCTCGGGTCTTCATACTGAGTTACATTCGTAGCCTTTTCGTTTTTCTATCTTGATGTAGTATCTCACTAAGTTGTTAAGGTGCCCAGGCTGGGCTTGTATTTGCAATTTTTCTGCCTTGGCCTCTCAGAGTACGAGCATTACAGGTATACAACACCATGAATGGATTCCTTATTTCCTTTAGAGCTAAGAAAAATGAAGATTGATACAAAAAATGTACATGTTGACATACACAGTGGTATAGGCATATACATATGATAAGTAGATAGATATAGAAATAGATGAAGATGTTTCTATTTTTCTGATACCACTTGTCTTTGATGGAAAAAAATTATTTAAAACAAAACAACTTCTAAATGATTGGGAGAAGACATTCCAGAAAATTCTAATACACTTGGCTCTACCAGGGGTTGTAGGACCCCAGGGGCACACCAGTGAGGCTTTTGACAATAAAGGGTTAAACTACAAGCACAATAAAAATAATAGGGGACATTAGGTGACTGGAAGCTGGAGGAAGAGGAGATGCATAGTTAAAGGGAAACACAGAACAAAATCACAACCCTTCATCCAGCTGCCGCTCTCCCTGTCCCTTTCCTGTAAAATTTCAATCTCAGGAAATGATGGAACATGCTTTGCAGGACTGGACCTCTCAGTAACTCTCCAAAGCAAATTCTGTGAAGCCAAACATGTCAAGACCAGCTGATTCTCTATCCTTAGCCAAAGTGGCCACACAAAAGTGAAATAGGTATAATGCTCCATGCTAAAACTTCCCAGTCCACGCAGAGACAAGAAAGGCTGAGGGCGGAGCAGGGATTGAGTCAAAGGAACTTTTTGCATCTAGATTCTGGGATCTTTGCTATTCATTCATTTGGGCAGAGGGGTGTTCTTTTGTTTTGTTTTGTTTTTGGGTTTTTTTTAAAGATAGGGGCTTACCATGTAATTCAACCTGGCCTTGCTTATGTAGCCCAGGCTAGCCTTAAAATCACATCAATCCTCCTGCCTCAGCCTTCTCAATGCTGGGATTACAGGTATGTGCCACCGTACCTGGCTGAGGGCTGCTCTATGATTCTGCTGCTTCTTCTCAATCCAGTCACTACATTCCTAAGAGACCCACCACCACACCCCCATCTACCTCTTTTTCAATGAGCAGGACCACATACCCTCTGGAATGCCTTCTCTCCAAGCAGCCCTGACTCGCCTCTCTCCTTGGGTTCACTCTGTATTAGATACTTGCCAATCTGCCTTGTATTTAATCATCACTCAAGGCCCTCTTTCCTCCTCTATTCCAAACTCCTAAGAGTAATATGACCATCTAGTCTTTCACCTTCATTTGGGCATGCCAAAAATGCTTGCATAAAGCCTAGGCTTGCACTGCATTCCATTGCTCTAGAATCAGCATTGGTATTTCTACTTTGCTTATCATTTTCTCTCTTGGAGCTCAGAGTACATCACAGGAGATGGATGCTTTCCAGAGTGTCTCACCACCCCTCGAGTCAGAAAAACCAACGAGCTAGCATGGATTATAATTGGTAACATCCAGGCATCTCATGCTTTCTATGCCAGATGAGATGATATTTGAAAAAAATATATGAAGAGGTTAGGATGGGCCCAGATGGCTCATAACAGGGATGTAAACAACCTGACATGTCCACAGAGGTATAAAATATGTCATTTTTAGACCTGAATGATGATAATGAAAAAGTCTCAGCAATTCTGGCAAAGTCACACAGAGTGTTCAAGGAAGCCCTTGTCAGTCTTTTAGCATATGCAGAATGTAGATGTGCAGATTTTATTTCTCTCCCCACACTTCTGAAATTGCATTTGTAATTCACTGCAAGAACTAACAAAAAGACTAATTTTTTGGTGTATAATCCTCTGCAATCACAGGAACATGCCAACTAGTTTTCCCTGTCTCTTGCAGTGCAAGACTGTGTTAGAGAGAAGCATAAACCAATTAAATGTCAGGAGCAATTAACTTCTGCATTTTTCACACAACGCAGAATGAGAAAATTTTATAGTGCTCCTATAATTAAAGTTAATAAAAATGAATACAGAATTCCCCAGCAACTCATAAGTCATTCAGATTCCTATGACCACAACACACAAAGATTCTCCATCTTGCGAGAGTCCCATGGCTTCAGAGGAAATGTTGAAAGACTGGGTCTCTTTTGATTTTCCACATCCTCCTATGCAATAAATTCACCACTTTGTTTTCTTGCTAAGCGTAATAAGAAGTGAATGCTACCGGCCTCATAAAAGGAGGAAGATGGCTTATCTACTCAGGCCATTTGAGGGACTGGGTTACAGAGGAAATTCTGTGCTCAATAATATCAAGCCTATGATAAAGGGTGTAGAAGGACTAAAAGCAAGAGAAAGTTTGGAGTTGAGGAAAAGAGAAACCACATTAAGTCTCATTTCACATCCATTTCAAGGCAAGACAGCATCTTAAATCAAGGGTGTTGTCAGTATCTTCCTGTATCTAACAAATAAAAGGTGTGGATAAAACAAGTGGATTTTTTTAAGCATACAGATGTGTATGTACATAATGACAAGACATTCTATTTGAGGAATATCTTTCTACAAAATAGTACATATGTATGTGCATAAATATTCAGTGCTTTGTAAGTAATTATAATCTAAAAGTATTTTGCTGTAGTGAATAAACCCCAAAGCTCACAAATACTTCCTTCCGTCTATTGTCAAAACTGTAGACTGCTCATGCGCAGATGCACCAGCGTACTTGTAAATCAATACTAGTGTGTTATAAAGAAAAGTGATCTTTTTTTTTACTTTAACAGGTATAAATTAGATTTTGTCAGAATAAGTAAAGCATAGGTAATTTATTTATTGCATATGAAGTAATCCAAGCTCTCAGAAGAGGGGTAAAAATAATTATCCCACACGCAACAATCAAGAAGTAATTTTTGTTGTCACTTTGTTGTCATAATGCCAGCTACTTTTCTATATGTAGTTAAATAGTAGGTACATAAAAAATAGAAACCAAAGTTACTTTACAAATATGATGTTATCATCCATATTTTATTAATGTATTCTTCATCTAGACATGGCCAAAACTAAGGTACAATTTGCACTGAAATAATTATTATTTTTCTTCATGGTATGAGAGAACAAACTTTTCAAAAAATTAAAAATCTGGTAGACTTATATATTTCTGGGAGTACGATATTTAATGAGCAATCCCTGGTTTTTCTATCCAACTTCTTTGTCTGTCAGCTAGGTAATGTGAATATATCACATTAAAGCACAGAAGCAAAAGCAATGATCTTTCAAGAACAGAAATCATAAGCCTCTAAACAACTCAAATTATACCAAGGTGTCCTGAACGCAATAGATATGATAAATGTAAAATAGTAATAATAATAATAATAATACCTACAAAAGCCAATCCACAGGGTTTATCCAAAAGGAAATTTAATAAATGCAACTGTTGGTAAAGAAATGCATAGTAACCACCCTGCTCTATACAATCAAGGTGGATTAAATTAGGTCTTCTAAACTTACTTGTGACAAGTTTTATTCCTATAGATATTGTTCCTAGACAAAGGGAAATTTGAGCCAGGTGGATAGGCTGTCATTGACAGATAGAGACACTGGTTCCAAAACAGTCATTTAGGGGCTACACAACCAACATGCAGAGGAAGCTGTACTCAAAACTAAGTTGTTTGGCACAGATTCCACAATATTAAATAATACAGCTTACTAATTAGAATCAATAAGTGGAGGCAGAGAAGTTTCTACTGTGACTGACCACAGTCAGGGACAGCCTTAGGCCTTTAGGAGGACACTGGATTAAATGTACCCTTATATGACATAATGCCCAGGTATCCAGAAACATCAGTCTATTCAAAGGAAAAGCTAGCCAGCCAAGGCTTTATTCTTCTGTCCCAAGAGCCCTGGTTGTCCCAGATAATGCCAACATCAGACAGCTTGCTTTCATTTCCCATACAGGAACCAACAGCCTGCATCTTCATCTGAGCTAGACATCTAGCCATCCTCACCAAGCGTTAACAACTCGGAGGGGAAGACAGGAAACAGAAAGGAGACCTGCTGAGGGCTGCCATGTTCTTTTGCAAAGAACATGCCAAAAGACAATGCAAGTGAAACAAATTTCATAAAGAAATCTTTCTATGAGGTCCTTGAAACAACATGTAAAATACAAGACCTTATGCAGGAAGTTTTTTTGCTAAGAATTAAAAGGGAATATGATAAGTAGTAGGAAGAGTTGTGGGTCACAATGGGATGTCATGTATAAATTTAAATTACCTTCCTCTATGACTCAACCTTAACATAAAATGACCCAGGATCAGCAGTAGTGCAATTTGAATAATTGTTGGCTGCTTGTATGAGAGTCAAATGAAGACTGCCTCTTTTTCTGAAAGCTGTCTATATTATAATTTTTGTATATTCACTATCGTATATTCGCTATCCAACTGAGCATTTGTTCTACCATCTAATATCCCATCTTGGATTTCACTGTGTTCAGTTTCGGTCCTACTCATGTGCTGCATATGCCACCACAGAAGAATGCTTTGCTGCACGTGTAGCTGTTCCTGTTGCCCAAGCCAACTGCCTAGTGCTATACACTTCTTGAATCACAACATGAATGAACATAATGTTTTAGCAGAAGCACAGGCTGCTGGGCTGGGAAGGGTCCAGCTTCCCTCAGAACTTCCCCTCTTGCCTTTGACACTTCAGGCAAGGCATTACATACCTGGCAGAGGCTGTTTTATCAGCCACAAAACAGATAATCGCAACTATCTATTAGGTGGTTCTCAGGGTTGCAATGAGTAGGTTTTCTTTATATGGAAAAAATCCACACAATTTTAATATGGTTTTGAGGTGGGGAAAAAGATTTTCAAAAAAAAGTAGCTGTCAAGTATCCTACATCTTCATGTTTCTGCAAGACCACTATATAGCATTACAGAGTCAGGCTTCTTGACTGATGGGGGTGTCTTGCCAACAGTACCATAATCAGTCAGACATTGAATGAACCATCAGAAGTACCCTTAAAGAGAAATGGTGTCCAAAGGCTTCAGACTCTCTTGGGACCACTGAGTTACCTTGAGTACCTTTTGTGAATCTTCCTAGCTTTCAGTTTCTTTGATTACAAAACAAAGATAGCAATGTTTATGCTTTCTTTCTCAGTATCCTCCTGATAATTAGTAAGAGTATTAAAACACTTCTACCTGCTCATTTGCATTTTTGAGTATATTATGGCACTGCACCTTTATATACCAATGTGAAAATGGCTCTTCACCCAGTAATCATTAGTCAGAAAATTGATAAATATCGCATGAATTAGATTTCTCTTTGTTCCCACAAATCAAGGTTTAATGGATTTCTAAAGGTCACCCAGCAGGCAAGTGGCATCAGTGGACATGGACCCAGGCCACTGGCTCTAAATCCAACGGGCATTCAACCATGGCAGGTGGCCTTTCAAAGGAGAGTAATACATGTGTAAATTTTAGATTAAACCACATAAAATTCTGCTTTTGTAAGAAAAAAAAACCTTAGAATATCAGTAACTTCTTATGCTTCAATGTATCTTACAAATGTGTGAAATTTCCTACATATTCAAGTTATTTTGACAAATTATGGCTGATCAGCATTGTCTAGAGTCTACTCCCATTCACAACAGTGTCAGTGGTCTTTGAACAGCAGCCTCACCTACCGTGTCCATGCTGTCGCTTGCCAAAGTGTTTGTTTGGTCTTTTATGGTTGTGTCATATGTTGGAGGCAAGGGTAAAGCAAATGGAATGTTCGATGCATTCCCACAGCCAGGAAATGTGCAAACTGCTGTTATAAAGTAGGCTGCCTTTTTTTCGGGCATCCTGTCCTGAAATAATGAACCAAAACAATTCTCTGTATAACAGAAAATGCTTTGTGCTGAAGAAAGCACAAGGTTGTCTACAGGAATAAAACCCAAGACATTCATTTGACCAGACTGAAAAAAGGTGGGCTGCTTTTAGATTTCTATCAAAGGATGGCATAATCTGTTCAAATAAAAACAAATACCAGTCCCCCTACCCATATAAATCACTTTTTGTTCCCTTTAAAGAGAACTTGCAAGTTTCAAATAAAAACATTCCTTATAAGATATTGTATTAATCCCCCCCAAATACACTATTATTTGAGAAAAAAAGAGAAATTCTATACTTGATATAATGATCAGTTTGGCTAAAAAATGCTTAGGCTACAAAATATTATTCTGCCCATATAATAGGACAGTAAACACAGGATTCTCTGGAGCTATAGATGCCTGATGTGCCAGAAGAAATTCTAAATAACAAACTACTCATTCCAAACTACATCAACATGCAGTCAACTTTTGCATATGAACTCAATATCTTGGAACCTGGGGTATAATTATATATAAATTAATTTGCAAGCCCCAGTTGTTTTATAGTTGACATCAAGAATTCTCATTGCTGAATGGGGCTAATAAAAGCATATTTTTAGGCTTAAAGTGAAATTAAAAATTTTGTTCATAATCCTTTATTTCTCTTGATTCTGTATTTGTTGTAGATACACTCTAAGAAAATGCAATAAATGACTTATATGCAAGATGTTTTTCCATGAGGCAGTATTTTTTAAAAATGAAATTAAAATACCTTCTAGTTACTTTTCTATATAAACAACTGGCAGTGAGTCTAATCCTATTTCAGATATAAAATAATCCCTGAAATTTTACAAAATAGATTTTGTAAGATATTCTTATAATATATTTGGCTATTATTTAAGATATGTAGTATATGACTATGTGATTTATAACAACTCTGAAGTGGTTTATGCATGTTTCACATGCATGCTGGAAGAACAATACATTTTTGCAAGATAGAAAACTTCTTAATAACATAGAATATCAGGTATTCTTTTTTCTTTTTTTAAAGAGAAAAAATAAAAATAAAAGTTTCAAAATAGACTAGTAGGAGAGTAACAGTAAGTATCACATTGCATATTGCTATCTTCATAGTAGTTATACAGAGTGCAAGATGTAAGCATGACACTTTGTCCAAACAATATTGGCTCAAATCCTTCTTTTCAATGAGCTAAGAGAAACTAGTTGTATAACTATCTTGATATATATATATATATATATATATATATATATATATATATATATATTAGGGGAAACTGTGATAGGGGAAAGGGTGGAAGAAGGAAGGGAATCTTCTCCCCTTTCCCCTATCACAGTTTCTCAAAAACAAAGATTGATAAGTGCATGCAAAATTTCCTAAATGACTCAGAGTTGAGTCTTAACAATACTAAATGAAGGATGTAAAAATATCAAGAGGTTATCACTGACTAGAGTAAAGAAAGAAAGAAAGAAAGAAAAGAAAAGGCAAAAATTATTTTACTTTTATTTGTCACATCACTTTCCAAATACAACTTTCTCAAAAATATAGGTCATGAATAAACTTGGTAAAAAATATTTAAAGAGTTTGGACATAAGGAATTAATTGCTGTATTAGAGATAGAGAATATTTTTACAAAGTCCTTATGGATTGACTTTGAATAATGCATTCAAATGTTTGCTTTCAAACCTAACCATATATCCAGCCATTTATTCATCCAGCTGTATGTGGAATACATAATGTATAGATGGTTGGGAAAGATAAGAACACCAGAAGAAAACAAAGCTCTGTTCTGAAGAATCACTTTTGTTTTCAGTCTAATGGAAAGGGAACCTACAAAGTTGAAATGTTTAAATGTTTTTATTTGAGGGCCTTATAAATAAAGGCATGGTTGCTTATAGGTACTCTAAAAAGCAACATCAAGGAATGATCAGATTCTTATTTTAATTTGGATCTTGAAAAAAATGATCCATTTTGATCTGGGTAACTAATAACATTATCTTTTATTAGGTTCATATTATTTCATATTACTCTTACTTGTGTATATTCTAAATTTTAATGAAACTATCACTTGCCTCAAGAAAACTTCCCACCATTATAAGCCCAGAACAATGTTTCTTTGAGTGCTTGTCTGTAAGTACCACTGACAGCAACACGATTGATTTAAGAAGTAGGCAGCCCCAATTCTTGAGAATTTTGATAACAATAATGGAACAAAAATATTGATTGCTTATAAATGTTCCTAAAGGAAGAGATTGCAGAAAATGATATTTGGAAAGGACCACAGTAATCAAGTTTACCAATCCAGTAGGAAAATTCAAATGATAAAAGAATATCTCTAGGACTGGAGTGAATACCAATGAAGATATTAATGCAAAAATGAAAAGAGTCCTGGTATGGTGGAGCATACCTGCAGTCCCAGAACACAGGAGACTGAGGCAGGAGGATTATTGCAAGTTTGAGACCAACCTGCGACAGAAAGTGAGTTCAATGCCAGCCTGAACTACAGAATGAGACACTGTCTCAAAAGACATAAAATACCAAAAGAAAAGAAAAAAGGAAATGAAATGAAAGCTGGCATGGCATTGAACAGAACTGCACTCAGTCACACACAGACTCACACAAAGAGTTCACTTAAAAAAAGCCAAAGGCTCATTGGTTCAGTCTGTCCTCAGTAACAATGGAGTCTCCTTAGTACACTGAGTCACTAAGATTATTAGTTTTAGCAGCTTTGGGAAACAAACCTTGAGTAAGACTGAAAAACTATAAAGCATTTGTCTTAGTTAAGTTTTACAAGATCCCATGTGAAGTTTCAAAACATACGAGTTGTAAAAGAGAGAATAAAATTTTACAGGACTAGCTATCATCCATGTCGTGTTTGAATATTTCAGTCAGAAAGTGTATTCCATGCTGGACTGTAGACAGATACAAAGCTATCAACTAGAATCCACAGTAAGGAATGCTACCTTTATAGACTCAATGGACATACTGGGAACTCTACTCTTGATTGTTGCTACCAATATAAGCATAAGAGACACTTATTTCTTCTTATTCCTGTAGGAGTAACAGAATAACACAAGTTTTCCATTTGTGCTCTACAAAGATTCTTTCCTTTACCAATTCTTTCCTTTACCATATGCAAATATGATCTTAGAATGTATAACATTACAGAATTATTCACTCTGTGGCAGGAGGAAGACTCATAGTCAATATATATCATTCTAGTCTTATGTTGTCTTTCAGATTGAATGTCAAATGCACACTCTCCTAGGAGAATGGCTGCTGTCCATGGTGCTAAAAGCCATCCTAGTCAGCAAAAGTACAGTCAGCCTGACCTAGGAAAGATGAATCACCCAGTGATGTCTGTGCATTTTACTTCATTAGAACTACGAACATAATTATTTCCTGTGTTAATACTTGATAAGTGATGCCCCTAGGTTTCATAGAAATAATGAGCTAGAATCTACATTTTACCTCTGTCTTTAAGGATGTCACCTTATACCCTCAAAGACATAGAAAACACTCTGTCCAACCTCAACCTCTGCATTTTTGGGATATACTTTTGTTATTTCAGAAAAGGATCATTTGAAACTGGTGAAAAGCAGTGTAAATCACACTGAGGGTCAATTCCTACTAATTATCCATGACTAAAGATTCATGTAATGTCCAGTGACACAGAGAAATCCAAATAATGCCTCATCTCTCAGTGCACAGAGCAGTAATCAAATATACATTAAAGGAGGTCTGCTGCTAAGAGCACAAGGGTCACCATCAAGTGCTGCTGAGCAGGCTGTTCTCAAGTGTGAAATATGCTACTGACTTCATGGTAAATGTATTATTTAGGGAACTGCTATGCTTTAAGCATGGGGATGGGGGGAAATCCCACGAAGGCATCATCTCCATCTGTCCTCCCTTCCTTTTTGGTTTTTCCTAAAGAATTTCTGTTTTGTTTGTTTCCTCTACACTACTCTTTCAGGGATGCATTATAAAGAATATGGAGGTGAAAAACAATAAATCAAAAACAAGCAGCATTTTTGCACTTATCTGTCTCCTCTCAAAAATTATGTCCATGTTTTCTGATCATTGGATTTTTTGTTGTTGTTGGGTTTTGTTCTGTTTTGTTTTTTGAGACAGGGTCTGGTTATACAATTCAGGCTGGCCTAGAACTTACATAAATCTCCCTGCCTCAGCCTTCCAAGTGCTGAGATTATAGGTATGTGCCACCACACCAAGCTTGATCATTGGTTCTTTAGGGGCCATGATAAACTATACTCTAATGATGAACCTTAACATAACCAGTTTAACATAACCAGCCTTTCCTGAATACAATACTAAATGCTCAAGAATTCCAAGGATGAGATTCCTTCTGAAGTACGGGGAGAGTGAAGGTCTTGTAGCACCATAGTAGAAGCAGACTTCTCAGCGGCTCTTTGTCTCTGGCTCTTGTATAGGGAGACAGTGCCACAGGAGGCAAAGGTCAAAGAAGACAAGCTTGGGATATGCCAATTCAATTTGGGCTGCTTAGAAGATACCATCACAAAAGCATTATTTTGATCAATTACTCAGATAAACAGTTCTTTAAAATTATTAGAAAACTCATGATGAAGTTTACTATAAGTTTTTCCTGAAATGCTCTAAAAGAAATTAGATTTTCATGCCATGGTTCAACTTTTCATTTTACTTATGTCACACCCCACATTTGGAGAAGTTTCTAAAGTAATGACCACATATGCCCATTATGCCTTTTCCTCAAACCAAATCCTTTCACTCAGTAATATGGTCTAATGTCATTCCCTTTATAAATAAAATACATACATCCTCACCCTACACTATAACATAGCAACTGAACCTCTATGACATCGTATAGGATGGTGATTAATCAGTGCTTCTTTCTACTACTTTGAGACAAAAGGCACTATGTGAGAATTTATGATTAACATTCATTAGTATTCCTCCTCCTACCAACAGTCCAAGTTTCCCTTGCTGTCCTGTTATCACTAATTCTTTCTTATAAACTCTTTACAAACATTGAATAATAAATGGTGATTCCAGTCCATAGGTATGGTGCATAAAAGGGTGCTAAAGAAAAGAGATAGGGAAATTAGTCTCATTAGTTATACATATCAAAATGTAAAATGCAACAGAAAATCTTCTTATGAGGTAAAAAAGAAGGAGAGAGAAGAAATCTTTTACTAAAAAGATTTGGGACTAGAGCCAAGTCTTAAAAGCAGAAGTAGAATAATAATGCCTTGAAAATTTCAAGTCGCAGCCTGATGTGTGCTTCTCTGGTGTGTTTAAAGAATGAAGAGCATAGAGAAAATGACGAAGAGCAAACAGTGGTTAAAACAAATTTTTATGATGAAATTGACAAAGTAAAAACTGGACCACAGAAGCCTATACATGCACATTCTTTCAATTTCTTGCATGTGGAATAGAATATTCTGACCACGCAAATAAACCAGCCTAGATACATAGGTTCAAATCTCACAATGATCAAACTTATAATGATCAAAGAGTGTATTATCATACTGTCCTATAGTCAAGGTAAATGTGTTATTCTATCATATATACCTTTAATGTCAAGTGTTATTTTCATTTAGTGTGGAATAACAAAACCCCCAAAATAAAAGGATTTCTTAACAATAACCTAATCAAATATATCCATGTGTAACATCTCCATAGCCGGTCCCTGTCAAGTGATATCCTTGTTTAGGAGAAGAAGTTAGTCACAACTACTCTAAGATAGATAACAACTCTAAATTAAGTTATATATCTTGTAGCTATCTTGTAAATGGGAATTTGTTTCCAGAAAAGACATTTTATTCTATAAATGTAATAAAATAGATCAAAACTTGAAAATAATTTTAGACTTCTATGGACACTATTGAAATGGGCAAAAGAATTTATGAGAAAAAATTCTATGCCAGAAATATAACTGTTCAGACACTTCAGCATGGGCTGGTTTTGTTAAGCAATCTTAAAATCGAATGTAATGAAGTTTTAATTGAAGAAAGCTGTTCTTTTCCTGGTAAATCTTATTCTTGAAAGAACAGACATAATTCACAGCTCTGGAACTTGGAACAGCATTCAACACTGGAATATTAGATTATCACAATTGAGTCTGTATGCACTACTGTGCCTAAAAAGTCCACAGCAGGTAAATGCAGAGGATGGGTCCATTTCCACTGATTCTATGCTCTAAACATAGCTATAGATTAAATCAACTATCCCAAAAATTCCCAGTAATGTCTTATTTAGAACCTAATAAAACTTTACCCTGGACCCCTAAATGGTCTGTCTGTATTGCCAGTGGACTTGATACAGGACAGCTTTCTTCAGTCACCAAATGAGAGCAATGTGAATTTATTCTGGGGATTAATAACCAAGCAGTTCTAAGTAAAGAGACAACTAGTTGGGGGCTATAGATTTTGAGAAAAGATGAAGATATGGAGAAATTTTATCCTTCTGTGTTTTACACCATTCAAATTCTGACAGCATTAACTAGAGGGAAAAATGTCAAATCTATACCCTGTAAGAGGGCATATGGTTAATAACATTATGCTGAATTTCCCTTTCCTAAATAATACCTCTTTCTATTTGTTTTTTGAGACAAGGTCTCTCCATGTAGTTCAGGCTAGACATGACTCACTATGTAGCCCAGGTTGGCCTCAAACTTGTGGTGATCCTCCCACCTCAGCCCCCCAAACACTAGGATTACAGATGTGCTCCATCATGCTCAATTTAACAATTCTTTCTCTTGACCTTCAGGGGCCATCAGAATTTGCCCACTTCTGACTTACATACAATAGTTAATTTGACCAATAAATTTATGATACATTATGATTTTTTGATGATTTTAAAAATATTATGTAAATGTTTTAAGAAATTACAATGCCCTAGAGAAGCCATGCACGTTTCTTGGTGTTTGCCATTACAACTGATTCAAAGGTCATCATTTTTAGCACAACAGTTATATATTGTTATATTCCTTGCTATCATTAAATTGAAACAGGGTAGACATACTTGCTCTATATTAAGAATGAAGAGTGACAAAACAAAAGCAGGTACATTTGCTTTGAAATTAGTTTCATATATTTAGATTGAGCTACGAAATCTTATTGATAGATAAGCCATTTTCAAATATATTTCCATCCCACATATATTTCCAAAGTATGATGAAATATCTAAAATGTTGTACTTGGTATACATTGTTCATTATCCATTCTTTTGTCGAATAAATATTCATTGGTTAATTGCTTTTGAGCTTAGTGTCTATTTTCATTTATTTGATAAATTTATACATACATTCATTGTATAAATAAATATCCAGTCAAATATGAATCAGACATACCATGTTAGAAAATGCTACAGATATTAAAATGAATGAAACAAGTTTCTCACCTACAGGGAATTTAGAGCCCAGTAAATATAATAGGGAGTTGAAAAATTGCTATACAGTAAAAAAAAAAAACTATAACTAATGCAATCCCATTAAATGATCATGAATATACAGAAACATAAGAGCAAATATTGGTTTCAAGATGTTTAAGAAGTGTCTCTTCAGAGAGTTTGACATTTGAGATTACCCTAGAAAATGAATTAGCAATTCAATAGACAGGAGGAGGCAAATGTGCCTCAAAAAGTACAATGGTCGAGGGCTTCTGAGCAGACCAGCATCGCTGGATCACAGTGGATGTTGTATAATAAAATATCAGGTGAAGCGGGAATATTATGTCAGACTTCATGTCCCTGAAACTTCCCCTTCATTCTCCAAATAGAAAATTATATAAACATTTTAAAGAAAAGGAAATACTTTATGTAGGGAGAAAGAAAATAAATGTACAAACTGCGTTTAATGTTTGTAAAATAACATGAGAGTGCAGTGGAGAAAGATTTATTCACATCCTATCTATATAAATCCTAAGCAATGCTTTGCTGTAACACACAGTTGCAGAATATGTACATACATGTGCGTGCAGCTTGGCTATAACACACACTTTCTTGAGGATCAGAATATAAAATCTTATATTCTCTTATTTTGTGCTACAGCATCAATTCTGGTGCCTTATGCATAGAGGATGCTCAATAATTATATACTTAGAGAAGGAAAAATTAGCTAATGTTTTAATGTAATTGGGAAGACAAAATTTATATACATGAAAAGGTAAATGCATGTATATATAGAATGTCAAAAAGTACTATATCATGTAGTGCCAAAGAAATAATTTAGGTAGTACCACCTAAGTGTTGAAAAGAAGAAAAATAGAAATAAAGAAAAACAACTGAGGAGAAAAAAAAATGAACCTTTCCTTAAAGGCAAATCAAATTTAGACAGGGACAAAATCAGTAGGTGAAAGTAGTTGTAGGGTATTTGGATAAAAATATCCAAATGGGGATCTCATTTATAATAACCTTATCTCAAATAATATGTATGACTTTTATAATTTTATATATTAGTTTAAAAATAAATATACTTAATAATTTTAGGAAATTTGCTAAGATAACATAGGTAATAGAACCAAGGTTGTGATAATCTTTCACCAGGGCTAGAGAGCCGCCTTAGAATTGATGATGCCGCTCATAAAAGAAACCAGATGATGAGTTGTCAAAGACTTTGTAATCCATCCCTAGTACTTAGATGGAAATACAACACTTCAATCACAATACATACCTAGTTTAAACATCATTTAGTCAATATTTTCTTACATTTTAAAAATAAAAGATATATTCCGTGTCTAGCACACTGGGATGTATCTATAGTCATCTAGAACAAATAGGGAGATGGTTAACTGAATATAGATGCCCTCAATAGAACAAAATACAATACTACATAAACTAAAAAAAAAATGGAGAACCAGAATCAATACCTGGCAGGCTCCAAGGAAAGTAAGTCCTGTTACTGTATTCAAGACAGTCACTCTGTATGCAGAGGCTAAAGTGTCATACAGCTACAGCAACTGAGGGTAGCACCAGCAACAAAGTTTGATCATTCAGGAAACTAATACATGTCTGTGAGAGACCTTTCATGGCAGTTCATCTCATGAAGTACAAAGGGAGAAGCAAAGGCAAAGAGCAAACCCGGTCAGCTACCTGGCATCATGACAAGTTCCTATGAAGCCAAGCCCACCCAGCACCCAGCAGTGATTCGTTTACACTCACTTCCCCCAATTGCGTCAGTTATGTAGACAGTCAGGGTTCCCTGGGTGCTTTCTGTAAGTGAGAACCTGAACTAGGGAGGAACTAACCTCTTTCTAAATACATGGAAGCTGCTACAGAGGCCATGCAGATATATTTTACTAAGCCAAAGATTCCTACTGAAGTACCTGGAATGCTGCATCAGATCCCCTAGGAATTTAGATATACACATCCTGGAGACAATAACCCAGAATACTGAATCAGAAACTGGGTGCAGGGCCCAGAAACCTGATTTTAAAACTTCCCCAGGTGATTCGGATGCCAGTGTAAGTCTCAGAACTACTACAGTAACTACTTACAAAAGGAAAAGAGAAACATATATATTATTCTTTCACCATCATCCTTTGAGAAATGGCTACTATACCACACTGTCACATCTATTTTTCCTTAAAAAATGTACCTTTCTGTACATAGCAATTTACTTTTTAATTCATTAAATCTAGCAGGCACTTAAAACATGCTTGGCATTGTTTTGAGTACTGGCTAAGAAAAAATTAATGAAGCAGCCCTCTCTTTGGGGATCATACAGAGTACTAGGAAAATTGCTTCTTGTTATGTTTCTTCCTTCATCTCAGGGATTTAATATGTTTTTAGTTACTGTTCATTAAATTGAGATGACCCATCAGTTACAAAACAACCACCTGGTTCAACTTATTGATTTTAAATAAAAATTTGTTAGTGTTTGTCATTTATTACAATATAATGCTCTATTTTATTGAAACATTTCTATAATGAAATAAAAAGGCAACTGTTCTGATGATTAAATATTAATCCCAGTGGGAGTTGTAAAAGCTACAAGAATTAATATTGAACCACAATGCTATTTCCTAACAAGGCATAGGGATGTTCAGGTTACATCGGGACTAAATCATAGGGCAACTTCCAGAAACTAACAATCATTTATTAATTAACCTCTAGGTTTCCCTTAGCCACAAATGAGGTTTAGAACAATCGGTGGGCAGAAGAAATAGTGAGAATCAGTATCATGAAGAAACTGAGTATCATGAAAACTCTTATGAAACTAAATTTTCTAATTTTTTTACTAATTTGTTAGAATTGCCAGCTTGTTCAAATCCATATGTCTTTTCAGGGAAGACAGCTGATTTTTCCAGTTTCACTTATTATTATTAAAGTTCACAAATACATAAGTAGCATTTTATTACCCAAATGTGATTAATATGGCTGTATTAAAACAGAGGATGTAACATGATTTGTTTTATTTTTCGGTATGTACATGAATCCATAGGGAAGCCCAGAAAGACTCTGTAATTGGCGTGGAATTGCCTGGTACTGGTACTTGCATTTGGGACCCTCTGATTCCTCAGTCTACAGAATGGAACACTTTTCCTTTCTAAGAACATGATGAAATCTTCTATCCCTATTCTCAGTAGTGGATCGGAGCTCATTGGGGTCACCTTAACATTGCCTGCCCAGAAATATATTCTGACATATGTGCATCTGTGAAAATAACTAAAAATATTACCTATCCTAGCACCAAAAACCTAGATTGGATATAAGTTGCATTACAAAGAAATGTTCTGTTACAGTTTTACCTAGACTGTCCCCCAGATTCTCACGTGTAGAAGGTGACCGGATCTAGGGGGAGCCATGATTCCACTGATGATGAATCCACAGGTAAATGTGCTGTTAGGAATCAGACATGTTCAAAAGAGGGGAACCATGGGGTAAGACCTGGAAGAGCATCTCCCTGACTCCTTTCTCTGTCTCCTGGCAGCCATCGGTGAGATGTCCTGTGTCCAGGCCATCCCACCATGCTTCTTCTACCTTGGACCCACCCCACTATGGACTGCAATCTTTAAAAACCATGAGTCAAAATAAATCACTCCTCATTTAAGTTGTGTGTATGTGGTATTGTCTTAGCAACTGGAAAATGACTAGGAATATATCCACGTACGAACAGCATCAATACTAGAAAGGAAAAGCATTTTATCTCAGAAGGAACTGTAACGCTTATTAGATGTGATGTCCAAATCTTGGGAGAATAACTTTGTTTCTAATTTCCTGAAATAATGAGGTTAAGACCAGACTGGACTTAGAGAGCTGGGTGGAGAACCCTGGGAAGTACATAAGACTTGCTTTGCCACTGGGAAGAATGCTGCAGAGTTTGTCCCTGGTAACAAGGCCATCCATTTGGTGAATCTTTTGATTATATTACTGGCTTCAGTGGCTGGATTTTCTGAAGTGGACAATAGGACCCATGTTGCAGCAAATGCTCCTTCAAAAGATTTATTCATCCCATGGTTATATAGCTGCAAAAGCCTATAGCTCACTAAACCACTGGAATCCAAAGCCTGCACATCCAGCAATGCTGCAGGCACAGCCTCAGGCCTTTCGCTGTCTGAATGGTCCCACTACTTGTCTCAGCTGCTTTGTGACCATAATTGTTGGGTGGGTAATAGTGTTATTGTCTTTAGATACAATAAATACCCCTTTCAAAGCCAAGCAGAGATTTCAATCTAAAGATCAAAATACTATTTTGAGCTCTATTTTATAATGTTCCCCAGAACATGCCTGGCTTTAATTGTGGTGTTAGTCCTTTGAAAGCCCTGGTTGGCATCATACATGAAAATAAGCACAATAGATCCTTGTCTGTTGAACCGCGTCAGTAACCTTGGCTCACATCATTGATGGATGTTTGAGGGTGCTGTTTTCCTCTCCACTGTTTCCCAGTTTATTTTATTTCTGATGACTTACCGCAGGCTAGGTGTCTGGGAATTGGGAGGAGGTTAGTCTGTTTCTCAAAATGAGTTGCCAATCTGTCAGACATCCCTGCAGCTCTCAAAGTTTTTCATTAACTATTTTTAAGATAAACCTTCACTTCCAACAACTCATTTTGGCTGCACTCTGTTTGATGCCATTGGCTCCAGCCCAAACCTTAGGTCAAAAAAGTATCATGAGGGCTCCTGGAGTTTCCCTGAAAACTACAGTTTGTTGGAAAACTGTTAATTTGTCTGAGCTTAGCACAGGTGTTTGTCCTACAATGAAGAGCTAGGGAGCTACATGAACTCATCCCTTAGGTGGTCTCCAAAGCCTGTTGCCCACTGACCAATTGAAAATTTGGAAACAGCAGTGCGAATAAACCCAATCATGTCACAAAATTAAATCTAAGGAGATAAACCCTGAATACTAGTGTCATTCGACATATCAACAAAAAGACAAAATGCCTTGAGTACAGAGGTGAAGAATTATTGTGATCAAGTCTCACTGATGCTGGGACTTAGAGACAAGACTCTCAGGCTGCACCTATTGTTTTTGGTTCATAAACACTAGGTGATATGATGATTATTCAGATGCCTAAACAGCAGGTTGAGGGTGGAGTGTCATAAAACATTAAGGTGTGGATTAACACATGTTCTATGGATTGAGACCTAAGATATTCATTTAGGAAACAATATAAATATTTGAAAATAATAGGATCTGAATTTAGAAGGTACTTTAAAGACATTTTCATCCAGAAATGTGCAACCTCAGCTGCACATTAGAAACTCGGAAATTGGAGTACAGTTGAGGTCCAACCATCTATATTGCTTAAAAGTTCCCTGGGTGATTCTAAACGCAGTTTTCGATCATGCTTCTAGAAGAATGGTTTTCTCAAACTTTAACATGCTTTATAATTTCCTGTGGAGCTTGCCAAAGCAGAATCCTGAGACTTAACCCCAGATATACTGATTTAGTAGTTCTCAGTTTGAGTCCAAAAATTTGTAATTGTAACAAATTCCTACTGATGCTTGAACAGGTGGTCTGATCTAGGAACCAAACTTTTGAGTTACGTATCTGAAATGGTGTCCCTCAAATCTTATTGTGCATGAAAATAAAAACAGTTTGGTGTTTAAAATGGATTGAAATATTCTACACCCTAGAGTTTCTGATTCAATAATTCACATTATAAAGTTTCCAGTTGGTCCTGAACTTTGAGAACTTCTGATTTAAAATGCTCAAGAATGGGAAAGTATATTATAGCGTAATCCAAAGTGCATCTTAACACTACATCTGCATCGTCTCTTCTGCTTTCATTGAGGTCCCCCAGAGTCCAGGTTAAGAACGACCGATATAGTAAAATCTTTTTATGAATGACTGTGCCAACTCATTATTTCACACTAAAGACACTGAGGTTTGGATTGGAAATTAATTGATCTTAACCACACAGATTAGGGGAATAGAAATGTGGTAAGTAACTACCACATACAGTATCCTATCTCACAGCAAATTTCTGTTAAAAATACTGAGGACAGAGACCAGGAATTTAGCTCAGTGTGAGATCCTGAGTTTGATTCCCAGTACCCCCAAAAAATACTGATGACAAAAACAGGGAAGTCGGGGAGGGGGACTAATTTTATCACTTGATTTTCTTTTTATAGAACTGGCTCTAATTTCACCATGTAGAGAAGTAAATGAAAGTAAATAACTTCACAGTAAAGGAAAGTTACAACATCTGTATAAGATTAGAAGGAAAGAGATTGCATTGTATTTTCCTTGTAGAGTTTCATGTCAGAAGCAGGTGCTATTGGAATTATATAATTAGGGTCTAATCATACAAACACCTGAAACTTAGACATCTACTCAGTGGTCTTGCAGTCCTACAACTTTATTTTCTTGGTCTTTAATTTCACAAACACGGACAAGCATCATGATGTCATCTGAGTAAATAGAACATACCGAAGTAAGTAATGTACCACAGCACAGCATTGCAGACAGAGGTATTGGCAGGAGAAGTATTGTAATCACCTGCCACCTCCAATACAATGAAATTCCCAAAGCCCTAATATTATTGGGAGTGAAAATGAAGTAAATAGGACCATTACCTACTTAAACTAAGTTTTCTTGTCCCATAAAATTGTACTGTATATAAAGTAAATGTGATGATATGAACAGCTGTTTTGAAGAAAACATTATGACAGCTATTGCTGATTTAATATTATCCTTCTTAGAAGTCCTACCATGCTTTTTTTTTT